>AZYI01000174.1:0-39139 GCA_000587855.1 Mucor irregularis B50 | reverse complement strand
GCAAACCCGATCTCTTTGACAGAAGTAATCGATAAAATGAGTATTGCAAAGGTGAGATTACCTTTTCAGGTCATGATTTGAGTATTGTCCGGTTTTTTGTGAATAATTAGCTGGAGGGTGGTTGGTATTAGCCACCCGAATTTCAGTATTCTTCACTTTTTTTATCCGTTTATGGAAATGTTTTTAACCATTTCCTCAATTTTGATTGGCGGATGCCGAAAATTTATTTCCTTTAAAAATTATTTTTGTTGCGATACTGAAATATTTACAACACATTTGTAAATAGAGTGTGCATGGTTGATGCTACATAATTATACAACATTGGAGTAGTATATGTCATTCTTTTTTATTCAATAATAGTACACGATGATAAATACGTAGATTTAATTTTTAACAGGAGGAGAACGCTGTTCAATCCATTTGACGTAATATTCGCAAACTTGATGTCTCTCAGGCATAGTTTCGTTGTGTACTGTAAGGTAAAAATAAAAGATAAATGATTTGTTACGCTCGGTTCTTTTCTCAATAACTTACATTCGTGGAATAATCCTGTCCACTTCTTCAACTCCTTGTCACTGGAAGGTGTCAATTCGTATGCTTTAGCTGTACCTTGATAAGAGTTGATAGGATCAGCATCGCCATGAGCGTATAAAATGGGTGTTTTAATAAGTTTGGCTTTGGTACTGATGATATCTGTACCAGCATCAATAAAACTCCTCACTATTTGACAGATTGAGTCAGTCAGTAGGTCATCGTGCAAAAATTGGAAAAGCCCAAGACTTACATGTTGACAAGGTGGCGTAATCATGAACCAATGGATCTTCAAGATATTTTTCGATTTCTTCCTTATCACGAGAAATACCAGCAGCATCAACACCAGCTCTGATGGTCATGCTGGGAACAAGAGCAGCAAGGGCACGAATGGAGTAATACTTGGGAGTGGAAATAGGCATTGACAAAGTGACAAGGGGAGCAGATGCAATAGCACCAGTCAATAGAGAAACACCCTTAAACTGATCCCCTCTGGCAAGATAATTAAGAATAAGTCCACCGCCCTATGTATGGTATTGAGTCATAAGAACAAGTGTTCGCAAAGAAAGTATTTATATATCAGGATGTTCTTACCATACTGTGTCCCATCAAGAAATGAGGAATACCCTCGCGTTTCTTTTGAATGACAGCAGCATCAATATCCTTTAAAGCAGTATCATATCTGTATAGACACATCCTGTTAATGAATTGTTCATTCCCTTTCTCCTTGTCTAAACTTACCCCTGGTTGTTACCAAACTGTGTTGACTTCTTACCAGTCTCTCCCCAACCACGTTGATCGTAACCATAACATTCAATACCATGGCTTGTGAAAAGGGAGAACATTCTATCGTATCTGGCAATATGCTCTCCGAAACCATGGATTAATCTATAAACAACTTGTCAATAACACAGTTTCTCGGGTGTATTTTCTTAAAGTATATATCTTACACAAGAGTTGCTCTGGGTGTTGAAGAGGTCTTCCAAGTTTTGGTGAAAATCTCATGGCCATCGGTTGTCTTGATCCATTCATCAACAACAGTAACTGCGTTAGTCGACATTTTGATATTTTAGTAAGAGCGTGTAAAGTATAGAAGAGAAAAGTACAACTCGGTCACTTGGGAGTTTTTTCTTCTTTTGAACACTTTGGACTGTCACATGCATGATACATAGTTTTTTTTTTCTTTTTTCCAGATTTAAAGTGAGCTAGAAGTTGCTTTCTTACATAATCTTTTATTTCACAAACTTAATTTTCCACAGAAGCTGTACTTTTTCAAAGGTTGTTCAATATAGTTATTCTCTTTAATAAAGTATATTGGTGACACGGCTCCTTCGTGGATAACCTTGCGAGGAAGGTGGTACCGACAAACTGTGAATGTATTTATTACAACGGTTCCCACCGTTTTTGATTGGTCAAGACTTGCATTTGATCATATTACACTTCTCCATGGATCAACGTATTCAATCTCGGGCTGATGCATGATTAAAAAAAAAGGACTCATACAACAGACTTATGATAGGTCAAGAGAAACGTCGCTTTGCATATATTGGGTTAATATATACGCTCAAACCTCTAAAAATTTAAGTATTGTCACCTCTGAATGGATGAACTTGTTACCACATAATCGGTAGCACGTTTATACTCAATGCTATTCTGTTCTGAGACTCCCACAGCATTACATTGCATCCACAATTATACAAGTAAAGCTCTTGTTTTAAGTATTTCACAGTTCTCGAAGCTTTTGTGCCCATCCGATTTTAGTACGACAGGAATTGAATGGGAAAATCACGGCTTACCTACTCTGTTGGATTCCGTTCTTCTACATATTGTAATCATTTGCAGCATCGAAAAGAGAAATCCATCAATGCTTATGACTAATAAATAATTAACTTTCTTTAATGTGAAGTTACGATGTACGGGTCAATAGAATTTCCGAAGAGGGTTTCATAACACTTTTGATATTCACGGGCACCTGAGTTGCCAATTTTTGAGACAAAAAGTTCAATGATTGGCTTTATACCACTGTGTGTGGATGCAAAAAACTTCTTAATCCAGAACAACGGCAATTGGTTCTGGAATACATTATCATATTCTTTCTGGGATTCGGAATAAATATTTCTATTGTAGTTGATTGAATTTAATTTAGTAAACCACTTAGGGTACTTGTTGATCCCGTATAAAAACAGGAAAAAAAATGGATGCGGAAGGTGAAAAGTTCCACACTAAAATAGTCTGAATGTGAGCAAGGTAAATCTTCAGAATGGCAAAAATCCGTAGGCTCTAATTGAATCCTGTAAATATAAGAGCCTGCCGAGGATGATACTACTGAGGCTGTTATCGTGAAGTAATAAACACAAGGAATACATGAAAAAACAAAAAGTACAACGAGATATATGCAACCTGAGTGTCAATTCGACTTTTAAAATTACGATTTTAGATCACTTAAGTAGACTGCATTATTATACTATTGTTTCGTTATCTCTTTTCAGTCTAATATTAATGGCACGCCAATTTATAGGTGCAGTTGACCAAGGAACGACATCCTCTCGCTTTTTGATTTTCGATAATGAGGGAAGTTTGATCACTTATCACCAAGTAGAGTTACCTCAATCACATCCACAGCAAGGGTAATAAGGAACTTGTAAGCCGTTTTCAAGCGTATGTGGGACTAACAATGATATCCAAGATGGTTAGAACACGATCCAATGGACATTTTGAATACAGTTTTGGAATGTATTGATAAAACGATACACAGATTCGAATTGATGGGCTACAACGTAAAAGACATAAAAGGCATTGGCGTCACCAACCAAAGAGAATCTGCTGTTGCTTGGAATCGGAAGACTGGCGAGCCTCTTCGTAATACGATTGTGTGGAGCGACGTAAGAACTGACGACTTGGTGCACCAACTGAATGGTCGTGAAGACTCTTCGATAGTGAAAGAACGGTCAGGTCTTGGTTTAAGCTCATATTTTACCGCTGTCAAGATCAAGTGGATGTTGGAAAACGACGACAATGTCAAGCAAGCAGTTGAAAATGGCGAAGCTTGTTTTGGTACTGTTGACAGTTGGCTTATCTATAAACTCTCTGGTGGAAAGGCTTATGTCACTGACGTCACTAATGCCAGTCGTACTTTATTGATGAATTTGAATACACTGGAATGGGATGACCAATTATTGCAGTTCTTTGATATTCCCAAGTCTGTTTTACCCGAATTATGTTCTTCTTCTCAAATTTACGGCAATGTGACCTTAGATAATGCATTGAAAGGTATCCCAATTGCTGGTTGCTTGGGTGATCAACAGGCAGCTTTGTTAGGCCAAAAATGTTTCGAAAAAGGGGAGGCGAAATGTACATTTGGAACTGGTGCTTTCATGTTATTCAACACAGGGAAGAAACCAGTGGCTTCATCGCATGGGTTAATTACAACGGTAGCTTTCAAGCTGGGCCCTGACGAACCCGCAAACTATGCCATAGAAGGATCGATGGCAGTAGCTGGCTCTTCTTTACGATGGTTAAGAGATAACTTGAGATTGATCAATAGTATGGAGGAGGTTAGCGATTTAGGTAAAGCAGGGAAATTAAAAGGATTTACAAACGATCATTTCATATTAATCCTGATCTGATTTAAGCCGAGCATGTTCCCGATACAGGTGGTGTTTACTTTGTTACAGCTTTTTCTGGACTTTTTGCACCCTACTGGCGTGACGATGCACGAGGCACGATGATAGGATTAACAAGTTATACAAATAAATATCACCTGGCCCGTGCAACTCTCGAATCTATGTCATTTCAATCACGAGCTATTCTGGAAAGCATGAATCAAGATGCCAGTACACCGCTTAAAGTGTTAAAAGTAGATGGCGGAGTCTCCAACTCAAATATTGCCATGCAAATTGAAGCGGATCTTTTGGGTATTACTGTGGAGAGACCATTCATGCGTGAGACTACTGCATTTGGTACGGCGATTGCTGCTGGATTAGCTGTAGGAATATGGAGTTCGGTTCATGATTTAGATCAAGTAAATGTAGAAGGAGTAACTACATTCAAGCCGAAACTTACTGAGGCAGAGAGAGAGGAGCGATACGATATCTGGAAAAAAGCCGTCGAAAGTTCACTTCATTGGACAGATGATGTAGATTATATAGGCGATGATGTATAGATTGGTTTAAATTACTATTTTTTTTTTTTTATTCATTCACTAATAATACATTCCTTTATCACTTTTGATTTTTCAACTATGCATTTTCCTTCTTTATATTTCTGATTTACTTCTGGAGATCTTACATACATCCAACCTATCCTTGTTTTACATATATGGCATGATATATCGGCTACAGTATGAACACCTGTCAAAAGCATTCGTTCCTCATCACTACCGATATTGATATTGATCGCTTTATGGACAAGGTAAGCAGGTCCATCCTATAAAAGGGGTAAAAAGGAGACTCTTAGCTCATCCAAGGTATACACTGTCCTTTCATCTTTGATTCAACATACTCTTCCTTGAAACGATCTTGAAATTATATCTTGCTGACTTATTAATTGTGCATGGCAAGTCGTGCATGAGAATACATTATTTTGGTCGATATAATTTGGGTGTCGTTTTACCATATGATTTAAAGCAATAATTTTGTGAAAAATGCCTTGAAGAGAAAGAGAAGTACATAAAATAGACGGGTCAACATGGAAATTTATATAGTTTTAAGAATGTTGCCTAACGTAGTAAGAGTACAAAATAAACCTTCCCTTATTTCTGTTTCAATACGTACACACTCCACGCTCTCTTTAATCTTTTGCTGGTTTAAATTATTAATTATTGTATAGAACCTTGATTTTGTTGCACTAATTTCCAAATCAATTTCTTGGGTCGAACTTCCAAATTCGTAAATGCTGCCAATGTTTGTATCGATTGTAGACATTATTGATCTTATGCAACCGTGTTTGAACACCGCGGGATTGCCGGAGTTGCGGGTGAGTTGTTTTTGGGATCAATTGTTTAAGAAAGTCTTGATTTGAAAAGAAATATGACCTGCATAAGCCTTGGGAGATAAAAATAAACATATTATGGTTAAGTGCAACAATGAATGTTTAATTTCAATTTCATCGCCATTTAAAGAGCCGAGTTCTGACATCACTCTATCTTCATTTCCACACCTGTACCAGCGTTTTGTATTTAAAGACTTCTTTTCAAAAGTTGGAATTGTTCAAGTGGCACTTTGGGGTGTAGTTTGTAAAGTTATTAGGTGTCGATCCTACTTGCATTAAACGTAAAAAGAAGGGTAGACACTTTCGAGGTGGAACGTAGCTTTCTCATCTCTCCCTTTTCTTTGAAGAAATAATAATGATACTCCTGTGGTAGCAATGTATAGATATGTTTCTAAAGATTTCTGGTATAAAAATCATGCCCTGCTCTATTTTATGACATAATTATACATAAACCTCACCAACAGAGTACAAGGTTCAAGGATGAGCTGCTTGGCTTTCAATATAGCTAATAATTGAGGATAAATTCTTACAGGGCCGTTGCTTGTTACATAATACGTAGACAAGTAAAATACAGTAGTAGCTCATCTGAGCTTACAGATACACATAGTTTTAGGGATCGCATTACTGAGTTCATCAAATACAGTACGTAAAAAACTACATATTGGAAGTCACCATATCTTCTTCTCCTTTATTACATTTGAATTTCATTTAAAGTACATACTGATTTATTAATAACGAGTTCGCTGGTGCTTACTTTTTACAAGAATTAGACTGAATAGACACTAAAATGGTATGCTTTTCACCACAACTGCAACATCTCATTAGGCCATTGGCCCAAATCTCTCGCTTCCCAGTAACCACCTTTGTATTGCCAAGATTGACCAGCTGTGGAGTATTTATCAGGTTTCATCTCAAACCATAGTGGGCTCCATGTTTGTCCCTTCAATTGATACTGCTTTCTTCGCTCTCGCTGAAACTGCTCTACCCTATTTTTCTCTTCCTCGGCTTCTGCAACCCTTCCATCTTCAAATAGTCTCTGATCGGGACGGTATCTGCTGTCCGTCATCGGTAACTTGTCTTTCTCTACTGATGTAATTTCATTCAGCTCCATAGCAAATTGCGTAAAGCCGTAATAGTCCTGGTAATCTGGGATTGTAGGTGGCTTTGTTCTCCAAAGTACACTATACTGATCTGCCCCGGTGATCTCAGAAAGCGAATCGCTCCATTTTCCTTCCACCTCTCTTAATAGCAAATTCTGACTGCTGTAAAACTTGCAGGAGACATTATTGCGGTCGTTAATATTACTGGCATTGGAGAAAAACGAGTTCCCTCCGCCCGCCGATGCTTCTTTAAAAGTAACAATCGCATACTCTCCCGAATGGTGATTATTCACTCTCATTTCACCCAAATGCTCTAAATATCTTGTACCAGTTACCAAGTTTCTCAGCCAACTAGAGGGTCTGGAGTACGTGTATTGGTCTGGGTGTCCGGAGAGTGTAATGTGCGTTTGACCCTCTGTGATTAATTCCAGCGACTTTCCCCAGAACTTGGTTTTTCCTAGGTATGTTTGTCTATATTGGAAATTTGGAGAATCTGCATGACACTTTAATAATAGGGGCGTTGTTAGCATCTACGACATTTGCAAGTTGAATATATAAATACTCACAGCCATAATGTTGGGGTGATGGGATACCTTTTCCGAGATAAATCGAAATCCTTTATCCGGGCGCACGCATTCAAAGGTCTCACACAAAAGAGGATTGCATGGTTTTCTCCCCACACGATATTGTGTTGCAGAATAACCAGATATTGCAAACACAGTTACGTAAATTAAACGATCTAAGGAGGACGACAGTCTTGTTGCTTTGTCCAACAATTCGCTGGACTCTAGTTCTTCGCACAATCTTTGTAAAAGATTGAGTGGCTCATTCAAGCTGATAGGTAAAGAAACAGTGGATAGATCTTTTCCAATATTTTTCCTTAAAATACCCAAAACAGATATTGTTCTTATGGCTATAGGGTGAGGTAACCTGCTTCTTCTCGAAACACCGTTTGGTTGAGACTCACTTAATATAGCGGTGGCGTTTGTGGACAAAGAAGAAACTATCAAATCATTTTATTACTAGATGTGTATCTCATTTACAGCCATTATCTCTGCTCTTACCTGGCTCTTCATCTTCCACACAAAAGAGGATTGCATGGTTTTCTCCCCACACGATATTGTGTTGCAGAATAACCAGATATTGCAAACACAGTTACGTAAATTAAACGATCTAAGGAGGACGACAGTCTTGTTGCTTTGTCCAACAATTCGCTGGACTCTAGTTCTTCGCACAATCTTTGTAAAAGATTGAGTGGCTCATTCAAGCTGATAGGTAAAGAAACAGTGGATAGATCTTTTCCAATATTTTTCCTTAAAATACCCAAAACAGATATTGTTCTTATGGCTATAGGGTGAGGTAACCTGCTTCTTCTCGAAACACCGTTTGGTTGAGACTCACTTAATATAGCGGTGGCGTTTGTGGACAAAGAAGAAACTATCAAATCATTTTATTACTAGATGTGTATCTCATTTACAGCCATTATCTCTGCTCTTACCTGGCTCTTCATCTTCCGAATCTGCATCAATTGATCCATAGGTAGATTCGTTATCCTCATTCGTCATGAGGATCTCTTCTGCGTCAAAAAATTGATCCGAATTAGCACTATATGAATAAAAGCTGGCAGTTCGGTGAGATAAAAATCCTGTTCCAGTCCTACTTGGTATCTCAAGCGGATGTTCCTCTCCAGAAAATTTTGAATCATAGTTTTCAAAGTAAGCGTTGGAGACTTGATTTCGATAATTTGTCAACAATACTAACGACTGTGAAATTTTTTCCATAATGATAGAACTAGGGTCGGTATTAGTAGTAGATGTGCTTTGATGCTCCTCCAAATTCGTGAAGGATGTACCTCTTTTAAACGGGAATTTGAGCTTAATATTACTTGTTCGACTGGTGGGTGAGGTTGGGAGAGAGAGATTGATAGTTGGTGAAGTATTAGATGGAGAAACTCTGCTTGTAAGTAAAGGTGTCAGGTCCTCCGTTATTAGAGTGTTCAACTGTTTGATCTCATTTTCCATATTGCTCAACCCTCTCGCAATTATTCGATGACTGATCTCATTCCCATTCGTATCAGGTATCAAACTAATTGCAGATTGTACACCATCTGTGATATCACCATTCCACATAACATTATTTGAATCATTTCTCTTGGATCTTATGCAATTCAACCATTTTTCAAATGACTCTGATGATAAAGCTCTCAAATGAAATATGGTTGTGCCGGAGTCTATGTGTATTGTAAGCTGTTTGGGTGAAAGTGCAATAGTGGCTAATAAAATCTGCAACGACCCTCGTTTAATGTCTCCTTTCCTGACAGAATATGATAACACACCTGTAGGTGATAGTTCAAACCAACGCTTGGCCCATCCTATGTAACGTTTTACAATTTATACCCAATAATGCACATCAAGCAGCCGTTTTACTCACCTTGCATTCGTTTTCGTTTTTTTTTGAGCAGCCAACCGCTCAAATCGCATTCATCCTCGTCTAAACCCTCATCATTAGGCTCGTCGCTTGTAACTGTGAAATCGAGTAACTTTGAAGTGTTTCTCGAAAACATATTGTCTGCATGAAATCAAAGAAAAGTTTGCATTGAAAGCTTTGTTGTGTACTGGACATCTTCAAGTGATAGACAAATTATTATACATACCAAAAATTAACACGTAATTCCCAGGCTCTTGCGCAAGGTAAGAGCCTGCTATCACTTCCTTTGACGAGTTTACTTGATCGATGGGAATTAACTCAGTAAAGCCATTATCCAATAAATTCATGATTGATATGGCAGATGTTGATTTTCTGCGGTTTTGAGTTTGGATCGATGATGATGTATCTTTGATAGTCGCAGCGGTCATGCTATGTCTTTCTCTAGGAACACTTTTACTTGGGGATGTCACTGCTGCGCCATAACCTGTATCTGAAAAATAATGTTGCTGTACTTCGTCTGCTGTTGCCGTCGTACTGTTTTCCATTTGAGTTGTTTTTAAGGATAGATTGCGTTTTTTTACTTCTACTTGACTATTATCGAAAGAAGCTCGTGTACTGCTGCTTTTTTTAGATTGTAATCCATATCTACAATATAAACCAAAGCAGATACTTTTCTTTTTTGTCGAAAATGACCAGTTTAACGTAGTGTTGGGCTTTGAAATTATTACATGATGTTCATAAACACTACGTGGTTGGACGCGAACTTCTGGCATATTCTCTAATAATAAGTTTCAAGTATATACGTGTGATATAAATTAAGAAAAAGGAAGCAATATAACCAGCATACGGAAACCGTTTTTTTAAAAATAAAAGAAAGAGGGGTGCAACGTTAAAGGGCTAACAAATTATTCTTATTGTTTTTTTATAATAGTATTATTTATATCAATGTTGTTGTTATCATGAGAAATACCTTCCTGATTTTTATTTTGAGTCCTATCTTTCACGGACTAAATTTTGAATAATCAGATATTGGATTTGTTAACTCAAGTTAAAAACTCGATACAGGTAAGGATCTCAAAACATAATACACTTTGACTACTTTGTGCAAATGATGCATGAGTATTTCAGGAATATTGTTGTTGTCTTAAAATGGATGTGTGACACAAGCCTCACTCTCGTATACAGCTGAAGAAAATAGGTCAGGACAACAGCGATACTGGGATACTCTTTTAAAAAATTTGAAAATAGGTCAGTGATTTAAAAATGACACGGCCAAGAAACAGGACAAGGATGTAAAATTTTTTTTGGCTACATAACGTAACCAACTGGTTCAAATCCACGACTTTGAATTTTTGATGGGAATCATCAATATTTTACACTGATTTTTTAATTGCAAAATCGAGTCCCTTTTTCCCATGTTCGATGTTTATTACCAAAATATCCAATCATCACAAAAAGAAAGAGATTCATGCGGCTGTACAGATGAGGTAAAGCGTTGAGTGGTGTGCATCCCTGGGTTTATCAAGAATGCACTTGATGTAGGGAACAAATACAATTGTAAATGTTCATGATAGAGGAGATAAAAGAGCAAAAAAAAGGAAAGTACTGTGATCAATATTTATAAGAGTGTAGGCTAGTTCATAAGAGAAGAGCGCAGAGAGTGATTTACTATTAGCTGATAAATAAAGTTGAGTAAGGCAATGGAGAAAAGGGGTATCATGTAAAAGTATCAAATTATTTCATTATTCACGTGGATAAGAATTTCAGCTACCAAGTCACTCTCAGACTCACCAAAGTTGGTATTTTTATTCATATCGTCTTCTTCCGCTTCTTCACGTTCTTCTTAGATATCTTCTTGACTTGTAAAGTTTTTGCAAATTTTAAGGTCCCAACTCGCGGGCGTTACAAACAACGTCTGGCTCATTTGGATCTTCATAGTAACAAATTTACTATAGAATTTGTTGGGGCGGGGGAAGATTGGACTTTAAAATATTTGAGGAGGAGCTGGCAATGCACTATGCATAATGTCTAATACACGTCCGGAAAAGTTCTCTGGTTCATGGAGCATGCTGACTGGTATCTAACTGCATCTATTTCATTTGTACTCGTGTTATCAGTGTACAGACTCTTAATTTATATTCTTTCTCGATTTATAATTAAAGCTGAACCTCAATAAGTAGTAAATCAATCAAGATACCGCGTATTAGGACAATATCTTTTTAATCAGGATTCAGCACTTACGGTTCTCTCCTATACAATTTCCGAAAATCAGAATCGATCCCCGCTGGGAAGAAGAAAATTCCACAAAAACCTGTCAACATGCATAATATAAAAACATTCAAGAATCACGTTCAATTTAATTAATACAATATATAATACAAGGTGATAAAGCGTTCATCGTTCTAATGAAACGTGTAGGGGAGTAAGACGTGCAAATTTTAAGTAAGGTAAGGGAGTATAAAAAATCAAATATGCTTTTGGGTGATCTAGTCTATTACGTGTGGAGAGGGATTTACCATGAATCAAGCTTCATGGTGCCATTTTCCATCAAGTTGGTGTGCATCTTAAAGACCTTGTCGAGCATTTGGGGTTCATGACCTCTGCCTTCAGCAAGACACTTCTTGGTAGCCATATCAAAGTAGTCTTGAAGTTGAGGCTTATATTCGGGATGAGCACATTTGTCAATAATAACTTGAGCACGTTCGCGAGGACACAAACCACGAAGATCAGCTAAACCTTGTTCAGTGACATAAATGTCAAGATCGTGTTCGGTTTGATCAACATGAGAAACCATAGGAACAACGCAGGAAACACCGTTAGCGTCCTTCTTAGAAGGACGGGTAGAAGGGGTATGCATAACACTCAACTTACTATTACGAAGGAAGTCTGCAGAACCTCCCAAACCGTTAAGCATAGCAGAACCACAAACCAAAGTGGAGTTAGCATGGCCGTACATATCAAATTCAACTGGAGTATTCATGGCGATACAGCCAAGACGGCGAATAACTTCAGGGGAGTTTGAAACTTGTTGTGATCTCAACAAAAGTCTATCCTTGTAGTTTTCCCAATTCTCGTAAAACTTATCAAATCCTTCAGGAGAGAAACGGATCGATGTAGCACTGGCAAACTTGAGTTTATCGGAATCAAAAAAGTCAAGGAATGTGTCTTGTAACACTTCAGTAAATCTGTGGAATAATCGATATTAATAATCCCATAACTTTCCCTATATTTCCCGCATATTTATGCTTACACTGTGACATTTTGGAAACGGGACTTGGCTAAACCACCAATGACAGCATTGGCAATGTTACCAATACCAGATTGAAGAGGCAACAAGTTAGTGGGAAGACGACCGTACTTGACTTCTTCCTCAAAGAATTCAATGAGATGGTTGGCAATAGCCTCAGATTTAGCATCAGCAGGAGTGTTGCCACCAGTTTTATCTGGGCGGTTACTTTCGACGACGGCGATAACCTTGCTGAGATCAATAGGAATAGCGGTCTAGATAAAATCAGATAAATAAATTAATAACGGGAAATCACGAAAATAGATATCTTTGCTTACAGTTCCGATTCTATCGTCAGTCTTTCTGATCATGTAGGGTTCGCGATAAGGAGGAAGACTACACATGTTAATATCGTGAAGTCCTTCGAAAGAGGGAATGCGAGTGTTGACTTCGATAATGATCTTATCTGCCATTTGGAGAAGCTCAGGGGTTGCACCAACAGAGGCACCGGGAACGATCCAACCATCTTCTGTAACAGCAGTGGCTTCAACAATAACGATGTCAAGTTTGTCATTATCAGGCTTGTCCTTGGTGTAGAATCCTAAATACGTCATGACACAATTAGTGATCAAGGGTCTGAGACTTTCCTTTTTCATCTTTTACCATAAACCAAATCTTGAGCGAACATAGAGAGATGCTTATCAGCAAAGCGGATACGGCCCTCGTTAATTCCCTTCTTGATATTTTTACCGACTTGATGAGGATAGCGACGATCAATCATATCAAGTTCAGCCCAACGATCTTCGCATTCAGCACCAGAAGAAGCACCAACGAAAAGGTTGAACTTCATTTTACCTTGAAGTTGATTTTTTTCAACATGGTCAGCTAAAGCAACGGGAATCATCTTAGGATAGCCGACACCAGTAAAGCCAGACCAACCCAAATATCTATTTTACCACACGCTCGTTAGCCTAATAATACAAAGAGAACATAGCTGCTATACTTACTGTCCACCTTTAAAGAACTTGAGAGTCTCTTCGGGCTTCATCACATTTTCCAAAAGTTGAGGACAACGAACTCTGGACTTTAACGCAGAACTAATAGATGCCATTTTTTAAAACAGATATATTTTTTAATATTAATGCTGAAAAGAAAACAAATGTTTTGGGCTCTTCCGTCGCTTTATATAATTACTTCAATTCGATCGGAGTGTAAACACTATTTCTGGATAAAAGAAAGGTGGTTTTTTTTAACACAAGCAAGGGTTCGTCTGTAATCGAGCCCAATTGGTAGTGATTTATTCCCGTTAAAATAGAATTTCCTTGTTCAATTTCTTTGTATTTTAATTTATCAAATTTTCTTTATTGAAATACGGACCTGAAAACTATCACTTTTAATATTACTTGATATGCTATTCTAATGTGATGAGTAATACTACAGGAACATACGTCAATCAGCTGTTTCAAAGCCAGTCAAAACGTGGGGTAAATTATAGTGCAAAATGATACTTACAGGCAACGACCATAGGAGATGACACAATGTGGTTGGTTCCACTCTTTCCCAGATATTTTTTACATTCCCGCATGAAATACTCGGAAAACCAACAGTTAACTTTAAATAGATTAACGACGTTAGACAAATTACATATTGAGGCATAACTATTGAACCCTTATCAAGCTTGGGCTATATCTGGTAGTCGGATAAATATTGAGGAAGTTCATCTGCACCAAATTCATGTTTACAATAATGAAGTATCGGTTACACAAAGAAAAGCTTGCCAAAACGTTTAAGCCGTTTATGTTACACGCATTTCAAATCAGCTAATTTTTCAAAATGTGGGGAACTTTTTTAGCTCAATAACAAAGAAAAGAAATGTTGATTTATGAACGTAATAGGCTATATATAGATACACAATGTCTCGGTTTTGAAATTATCATCTCTAGTACATCAAGAAAAAGTTCCTCGGGAAGTATTTAAAGTTTATATATGAGCAAAAAGCGAGGGTTTACAACTTTGTATGTCAATACAGCATAAGTGCCAAACCTGTTGAATGTATAAAAGAATATTTTGTGTTTCGAATTATGGTAAATGACTTTGAGCACTACCGTTACTGATGCAACATTGATTTATAAACTTGACTACAAATACTAGGTTGTTCTTCAACATCGCCTTCATTTAGTAAACGTCACGATTAGTTTCTTGTATTACCTTGCTGTCTTCTTCGCAAACTATGACAGGATCTATGTTACGCACAGGTCCCGTAAACCACTTGCGTCCTGAAAAAGCATAAACTAATGTAGCCAAACCAATTACAAACGCAAACGGAATTAAAGCGAAGTTCATGTTATTGGCTGTCACAGGATATTGCTGTTTCAAAATTAGGAACGGGTTAATTATTTTATCCTTATATTCTCAGAATTGACTTACGGTTGGCAGAATATATTTTGTGTTTCGAATTATGGTAAATGACTTTGAGCACTACCGTTAGTGATGCAACATTGATTTATAAACTTGACTACAAATACTAGGTTGTTCTTCAACATCGCCTTCACGTACACACTGTCACGATTAGTTTCTTGTATTACCTTGCTGTCTTCTTCGCAAACTATGACAGGATCTATGTTACGCACAGGTCCCGTAAACCACTTGCGTCCTGAAAAAGCATAAACTAATGTAGCCAAACCAATTACAAACGCAAACGGAATTAAAGCGAAGTTCATGTTATTGGCTGTCACAGGATATTGCTGTTTCAAAATTAGGAACGGGTTAATTATTTTATCCTTATATTCTCAGAATTGACTTACGGTTGGCAGAATAAATAATACCGAGGTAAACAATATCCATAAACAAGCAATCACCCCGCAGGGAATAGATAATTTACCAAGATTAAATGGACCTCTTTGAAATCTTTTCCTAGCCATGGTTATACGCAACCATATGGGAATAAAGTAGGATATATTTGCAGAAATGGTGTTTATAGATACAATCGTCTCGTACGCTACTTCGCTAAATAGGTAAGGTATTCCTAACAGCGCTGCAAATATAATATTGAACCAAACTGCATTTGCTGGCACCTTGGAAGGATTCAATTGGATGAGCCATTTAGAGCATGGTAGAGCCCCATCTCTAGCAAAGGCGTAAGTTTGACGTGAGGAGCCTACAATCACTGCTGCACCACTAGTCATTCGATGATGGCAAGAGTGAGTACACGAATATATACTATCTAAGTTAAAAATACTTACGCAAAGTACATAGCTACAAGGATTATTACAAGAAACCACATCGTCCATCCAACGCCAGTACCATCTAAAAATACTTGCGTGATTGTCATGGGAATTTTCGCATTTACAATTTGCGCATCAAAGTCCTGGATCATAAAAGCGCACGCAATCATAAGTATTGTACCAGCAACCGCAGATGTAGCAATTGCCATCACGATACCCATAGGAGATCCCCGCTGTGCAGATCTGGTTTCTTCACTGACGTGAGCAGCTGTATCATATCCATTTAGGGTAAATTGGGCTTGAAGCAGGCCGATCAACCAAGAGTAACCATCACTTTGAAATCCAGAACCATTGTATGTTTGCGTAAATGCAAATGATGGAGATGGCTTATTTGGTGTTAATAATAGGCCCACAATGACAATAAATAGAATACCCATTATATGCCACCATACAGACACATTGTTTATCCATCCGGTATATCTCACAGAAAGTGTGTTCATCCAGCCATGGATCAACAGAATCGCAATGAATATACCATAATCAATTGCAGGTGTCGTTTCGAATTGCGGATGCGTGATCGAAATAGCCGAAGTTAGAAACCCCGCCATACCCAAATCACTGGCGCAAATTGCCACAGCTAAACTCAACCTAAAATCATTTTTTATGAGGAGCCAATTTTCGAGGAGAGAAGTAAAAGCTTTACCAATTAAAGTAGCCTATGCATACGTGGGTGATAAGGATTAGTTTTTAACATACATTTATCAGAAGATACTAAAACCCATTATATTTTACCAACTATCCAGCACATAAAAGGAACCCAGTTTGAATCCGATAATTGAGCTGTCCAAAAGTATAATCCACCTGTGGTAGGGAACGCACTGCAAACTTGTTGGATTTGATCAGTCGCAGGAATTACAAACATGAAATATTGCATTGCTTACTTTCTGCTAGGCTTGAACCTATCGACAATGTCATAAGGGCAACAATCATATATCCCCAAATCGATGCTGATGTGCCGCCTGTAATTATAGTAGTTCCCCACAGCTAGGCTTACATAAATTAACAAAAGAGTAATACAATATAGGATCAAACTCTTCTCATCTTACAGGTAAAAGACCTCCCAAAACTGAGCAACAACCAAATGAGATAGCGAAATTTGAAAATGTCGATAATTGACGATTCAAGTCTTGCTTATATCCAAGTTTTGCCAGAAGTAATTCATCATTGATCATTGCTTCCTCTTTTTTTCTTCTCTTTTCCTCTTGTATTTTATCACATTTTTGTTGTCCAATTATGAAAGCGCGATCTGGAAAAGTGATGTTGCCCCAGGTCATTTTGGTGTTTTAAGTATTACTGTTGCAAAAAAAAGAAGAGAAAAGAAATAAAATGGTTAAAAGAAAGGGGGAACGTATTCAAAGCAAGGCAAAACGGAGAGTCACAGCTCCAGCAGGGAAGTAATTGTAACAACTTAATGCGATTCTGCTAAGGGTTCTAGTTGTTCAAAATAACTGTTGTCTTACAATTAACTTCGCAATGTATTCCTTACTGTTTTGGTATAGGGAGTTATTTAATTAGTACTGTTCCGTATAGATGGCGAATTGGAAGAACTTTGATTAAATAAAAAAATACGTACTATGTATGACCTTTACTTTTGTCGCTTATCATGGAGAAGTTGATTGATATCGTCGAACAAAGGCACACCAAATTCTGTGTATAAACTATTTAAAGTTTTAAACAAATTTAACGTCATTTACGTTTCATGAGTAAGTGATACATTAATATCAAAACAAACAAAGAAATTAGTACTTCATAATATAAGACTTACATATTATAGGTATTAAATGCAGTGCTGCTTACACAATCCGTAAACTATGTAATACATAAACCACATTTGCGATGCTTTCTCGTCGCTTTACGTATCATAATAAACGTATGATCACTCGATCTTCCCTCCTTAATCCAAATAATTCTTACACGTATTTTGGGAACCATTTTTCTGGGGAGGGGGGGGGGTTGTTCTTGATTAACATGACCTGAAATGCTTATGGCTTTTGAAACGACGTATCCACATATTTGTATAATTTTTATCTACTTGGGAAGTGGTCTGAAAAAGTCAGGGTTTTGCTTTCCCGCTTCACCTGTAATGTCGCTTTGGATAATTACAAAGGTCCTCTAGTTTTGTATATATCTTTTGAAAAAGTTGACAGAAATTTCCAAGGATTTGCTATGTATTTGACAGGTGCACGAGTGCAAATTTTTCGATTTGTGCCCAAGAACGCAAGTGCTATGAATTTCATGAGTGTTACTGCATCTGTTTGTACATTTTCTCGATCTAGAAAGTTGGTGTACACTTTAACATCTACGACTAATACGTACACTATTAACTCTACGTACGTATGTATACATGCACTCACAAAAAAAAAAAATCGTGCACTAATAAATTTTCTGCATTTGAGTTCAAATATTGTGTACACAAGCATTCGCACCTTCTTTCAACAGACCTTTATTGTAGGCAATATGGAAATAATTAAAGCTGATGTGTCTTACTTTTTTTATTATAGAAATTGCCTGCAATCACTCTACCAACTCTAGCCACAATGATCGTGATTAGCCAATTACAGTTCACAAAATAGGTTATCGCCTGAATTGAACTGAGTTTGTGTTACACAAATACCAATATGAGCCCTGATCATAACAACAACACTACTATAAAAGTCAGATTTTATCACACCAAGAGTTTTTTTCTTGTATTTTATCTTTCTTTCATTATACTTCTTTGTTTCTTCGAATACCATAACGAAAAAAAAATGATGTCACACCCAATAGCAAATACAATGGACTATATCCATCAAAATGAAAGAAATGGATATGAGGAAGACGACGAAGAAAGTAACGTTGATGAAAAACCGACTGACCCAACTAGTCGATGGCACTCTATATTACGTCGAATGTCTATCAATATCCAAAGAGATGAAGGAACACCTGATCACGAAATTATTACTAGTACAAGCCCATCATATCCGACTGACCATGAAAGAGCACTTATGCTTAATATACCACACTATAGTAGCAGCAGCGAAGATTTTGGAGATGAAACAGTAGAGGATGACACGTTGCCAACTGTCCAAGAAATAATTACGGAATACATTGATAATACCAATAACGTTCTTCACTCGCAACAAACGAATTATTTCGAGAACCCTTTTGAATCTGACACTGCTTCAACTGATGATACAGTATATATTCAGCCTACACAAAATAAAAACGCATTACATCCATTAAGTGTAGCAACTCCAGAAAAAAAGAATCATGGGACTGTGCCTTCCATCAAAGATCATGCTTTAATGCAAACTGATTCAGCACAAGGTACAAATCTATCATTGGTGAGGTATTTCCCTTTTTTTTTAACTTTTATATAAATATAGGACAAAATAATAAAGCGAAACTTCAATGGGCAAAAACAGTAGAAAAATTAAAAGTAGTAAATAGTATTGGTCATTACCCCCACCACTCTCAACACAGACGAAATAGTATTGCGCCACACACAATTACGAAACAACCCTTAGCACCCTATTATCCCGCCGCCTTCACACCGGCCTATTTGCATTTAATGTGCAGGGACGAACACGGGAGAAAGCCGGTAAGCGATAATATCACTTGAACTCTGAGTTGCTTATTTATTCTATACCAAATTTCTAGCCTCCAATACTGTTCGATGCATTATCGGTAATACAATTAACCACCTTAAATTATTGTGCATAAATCCTGAAAACTTTAATTTTAGGCTTCAATTACTAACTCTGAAATCGACTATTCATCAATTCAAAGACACATGCTCTTTCGCATCGAACTTCAGTACGGAGAAATAAAATGGGTGATCAATAGAACCATTGTTGAGTTCTACTCCAACCTATATCTAACGCTAAAGTTCAAACACTTTTCTGGCTTCATTTCTGAGCCTCCACCATCATTTCCAAGCCAACTTGCTCATTTGACCAACGCCGCATTAACATCTATGCGTGTGACAAGAGAAGAAGATTGCGGAGCTAATAGTGACGTAGCACTTAAACGACGTGATGAATTGGAAGCATACTTGAAGGAATTGATACAGCGCGCGAGTATGGTAGTCAATTATGAGCTATGTGAATTTTTGGAGCTCAGCGCGATTTCCATTGTCAAAGATATGGGTTGGAAGGGAAAAGAAGGATATTTAGAATACAATACAAGTCCTGCATCTATAAGATCCTCTTTTGGTTGGAACAAATGGCAAAAAGAGTGGCTCATCTTACGTGATTCTTATATAGCATTCTGTAAAGACATTGGATCTACACAACCAGCGGATGTTTTATTATTTGATAAAAACTTCAAAGTGACTCGAACACAAAGCACATTTGGATCTATACACCAAACCCACTTTATTATTTCCAATTCAGCAAGAAGAATTGAAGTTAAAGGACCAACCTCTCGGCATATAGATGAGTGGATTGAGAGTCTAAATAAAATTCAAAAAGAGAGCCCATGGATTATGAACCATCGCTTTGGTTCTTACTCTCCAATTAGAGAGAATGCAAAAGCGAAATGGTTTGTGGATGGACATGGTAACTGAATATACAGTTTTACAAAGGATTTGTATGGTTAAACTGTTCCCGAATAGACTATTACGAAGCGGTGGCACAAGCAATATTGTCCGCAAAATCAGAGATTTACATAGAGGATTGGTGGCTAGTAAGTATGGTATAAAAGATTCCCAATCATTTCATGTTACTGATCGCTATATTTGAATTATTTTAGAGCCCACAGCTGGTAATTGTTATAAACAATAGCAAAAATAAATTAATTTTAATGATGTTTGATAGTATTTGCGTAGACCACCCAAAGGTAATGAAGAATATCGATTGGATAGATTACTTAAAAGAAAGGCATGTGAAGGGGTTATGATATATATTGTCATCTATAAAAATGTGTCTGTTGCTCTACCATTGGATTCACAACACACCCGTGATTGGATGCACCATGTACACCCAAATATCATAGTTCAACGGCACGCAAACTTGACTTCTTCACCATTTTGGGCACATCATGAGGTAAGAAATATTACAGTGTAGTATACAAAAGATTGATTCAACATCTTCTATGCAGAAAATTTTAGTCATAGACTATAGACTCGCGTTTGTAGGCGGATTAGATTTATGTTTTGGGTATTTGAATATTGCGACCGCGCACGAAGTAACTTACAGCTGCTAAATCATGTTTTTATTAGTCGTTATGATACCCAAAGACATGACTTGACTGATTATACGTCCGCTCGTGATGAAGTGTTTCCGGGACAAGATTATTCAAATCCGAGAATCAAAGATTTTTATAAAGGTAAAATTGTCTACAGAAGCTCGGTTCGCCAATGTAAACTAACTTACTACTTATGTTGTAGTCAGTCAATACGACATGGAATTAATAGACAAACAAAGTGCACCAAGAATGCCTTGGCATGATATACATACAGCTATGGTAAAGTAAATGCATGCGATGATACGTATGACAAAAAAATAAAGGCTCTAACAACACTGTGTTTTAGACGGGTCCGCCTGCCAGGGATATTGCTCGTCATTTTATTCAAAGATGGAACTTTATTAAATCAAACAGAGCCAAAGAAAGAGCAGAGGTTCCATACTTACTACCTAAGGGAGAATATGTTGCCGCTAGAGATGAGTCGAAATTCAAAGGCACCTGTCGAATTCAGGTTCTTCGGAGTAGTGCTGAATGGAGTCTCGGAATTAATCGCGAAGTGAGTATCTATAGGTAATCAAATGTTATTTAGTTTGATGTGTTGATCAGCGCAATTTTAGTTCTCTATCTATAGTGCGTACATGGAAAGTATTTCAAAAGCCAAACATTTCATCTATATTGAAAATCAATTTTTTAGCAAGTATACATTTAATTGGGAGTAGTTCTGCATTTCTTACCCATTATATAATTTTTTTACGATATAGTCACAACTACTAGTGTACACGATAAATTGATCAAGAACAAAATTGGCCAAGCAATCGTGGAAAGAATAAAACGAGCTCACAAAGAAAAGCAAAAGTTCAGAATCATTGTGGTTATCCCTGTTGCACCCGGATTTGAAGGAGATTTCACCCAGGTCGACAGAAAGTCCATGCCCTTAAGGTAATGTTCTACGGTACGAGAGATCACTTTTAAATTACTCATATAAAAAAACGATGTAGATCTGTTGCTCAATATCAATATCGCTCAATTTCACGCGGTAAACACTCAGTATTTGAACAGTTGAGGAAGGAGAATATCCCAGTAGAAGAATATATTGGATTTTACAGTTTGAGGAATTGGGGAAAGGTTAAAACAAGTCCAACAACAACATCTTCATTCTCTAGCAGAAAAGAAAGTGGCGGTAGCTCAGTTGCTAAGGACAGTAGTATATTGCAGTCCCCACTGCAAGCCAAGCGAAATATTATAAATAAAAGACGGGCAATAAGCAAATCCCGATCTTCGAGCCAAAATAAATCGTTAGAAGACATTGCGGCGCAAGAACAGTTTCAACAACAGCAGCTTTTAGAGATGCAGCAAAACGAATATAACGATGGAAGATTAGATTTTTTGACAGAACAGGTGTATATTCACTCTAAACTAATGATAGTTGACGACAAAACTGTGATTTGTGGATCAGGTAAATGTGTATTCCATTTGCGAGTTGTTTGTGTACTCAAACTAACCAAAATGGTAGCCAATCTAAACGATAGATCACAACTGGGCAGTCGTGACTCTGAAATTGCTGTAATCATAGAGGACACCGACCTTGTAGACTCTCGTATGAATGGAATGCCTGTAAGGAGTAAATTCATATATCAATAACGTCACACTCACTTTCCCCTTCCAATTTTATGTATAGTACAAGGCCTCACGCTATGCGTTAACCTTACGAATGCAGCTCTTCAAAGAGCATTTAGGGTTACTAAATTGCGGAGGCGGTAATGACAAAATAGAACGCGAAGATAGTATTGGAGTAGATGGATACAGAAATATGAGGAAAGAAGATGTAGTCGTTATGGACCCCTTACACAACGAGTTCTTCTATGATATATGGAACAAGACTGCAGAGGAAAATACGCTAATATACCGCGACGTGTTTAGATGCGTTCCGGATGATACAGGTAACTTTACTTTCTGATTAGTGCTAAACCTAGGATTTTTTTAATTTGACTTACAATCACCTAGTCCATACTGTAGAACAGCACCGCCAGTTTGTACCGGATCCAAGTCGTGTTTTATCTGGCCATATTGCAGAGCCTTGGAAACTAACAAATGATCAAGTTCAAGCAAAACTAATGAAAATTAGAGGTCATCTCGTTAAATTTCCAACAGAGTATTTAAAAAATATTAGCATGACAGCCTCAGTAATGCAAGAAGCAGTGCCGCCCATAGTCTTCACTTAGACATTCTTTCACAACAAGTGAATATAGAAAGTATTGCCCTTTGCCGATGGCAAATAAATAAATACTGTACAAATGTAGACTCTGTATATCATCCGAGATCGTTTCCATAGACACTAGTGCTACAAGAGAACGCGTCTTATGCACATGCCTGATTTTCGGATCGCATCTTGTAGCTGAATCCAACAATAATTAACGCCAAAGATAATAAGCACGGGGAAGTAGAAAGTGAAGTTCATTGTTCAATTTAACGAAAACAGCCGATGATTGGGGTATAGACCATGTCAAACATAGTGGGTACAATTTGATTAGCGTACTTTGGGGAACTCGGAAATTGTTCCATTATGTTTGTTTTTGGTGTCAAATCGGTGCACCCAGACAACGGATGATTTTCTATCTGTGATGTCTTAATCACTGGACCCAAATCTTTGTGCCTCCATACCATATAGTAGTACACGACAGTTTAAGTTTGAGAGTTACATGTTTCATAAAATTATTTACACGATTTCAGAAAAAGAAAATGCTCATATCACGATCATAAAAATACCTGATTATTAACATGTCATTTTTCAATGTAAAGTAAAAATTATTGGACAATTGGTGATTCATGTTTCTGAAGAAAAGTCAACTTTGGTGTAATCAAATTTAGGCGGATGTAAACTGAAAGAAAATTTTTTAGCTCACAGCAACGAATCAGATTCACTTTATTTCAGATCATTGTCTTTTTTGGAAATCGAATTTAGCACTTGTGTCTTCTCAGAAAAGAACCGACCTCTCTTTTTTCGAACATTTTTTTAGTAATTGGAGTGATAGTGGGCAGTTGCCGCCAAGTATCTGAAGCCTTCTCTTTCCCCTTTCTCTTTACTCTTTAAACTCTTGAACATACTATATATTGCTGAAATATAAACTTGTTCAAGTTTTTTCTCTCCATTTTTACTTTATTTATTCAACCCCATCCATGCTGTAATACTTTTTTTTTTGTTTCAATAATTCAACTTAATTCACAGCCATCATCTCCATTACATCATCCTCATCTATTATCAACATGAAGCCATTTGAGTCCATCTTTGATATCTATGCTGTCTACGTTCAGCATCCTGTCATCTCAAAGTGGCTAGTTATTGCTCTTTTTGTATCCTTATTCTTTAATACTTATCTCTTCAATATGGCCAAGCAAGAGCCAAAAGTCATTATAAAGAAGGTGATAGAAAGAGTAGAAGTTCCTGCTCCTGTTGTTAAGAAACAAGAAAGACGAAAGTCGGTTGCTGCACCTAACAAAGTCTCGAGAAAGGCCTATCATCGTTCTGATATTGTTCGTCCTGTGGAAGAAGCTTTTACTCTGATCGGCACTCCAGAAGCACTTAGCGACGAAGAGATTATATCCATCGTACAAAGCGGCAAGATGGCTGCTTATGCACTCGAAAAGGTTCTTGGTGATTTTGAAAGAGCTGTACATATTCGTAGAGCTTTGATCTCTCGCGATTCTGCCACTCACACTTTAGAAGGAAGTCTTCTTCCTGTCAAGAATTATCATTATGACAAGGTAATGGGTGCATGTTGTGAAAACGTGATTGGTTATATGCCCATCCCCGTTGGTGTAGCAGGTAGAGTATTTTAAGGATACAGGATGATGATTACGCGATTTGTTAAATGTTTTGCCTATGTAGGACCTATGAAAATTGACGGCGAAACTATTCATATTCCTATGGCAACAACCGAAGGTTGTTTGGTTGCTTCTACAGCCAGAGGCTGCAAAGCAATCAATGCTGGTGGAGGAGCTACGACTATTGTTATTGCTGATGGCATGACTCGTGGCCCTTGTGTTGAATTTCCAAATATTGCTCGTGCAGCCGATTGTAAGCGATGGATTGAACAAGAGGGTGAACAGGTTGTTACAGATGCTTTCAATTCCACCTCTCGTTTTGCTCGTGTTCGTAAGTTGAAGGTTGCTCTTGCCGGTAGACTCGTGTATATTCGTTTCTCTACAACTACAGGTGATGCTATGGGTATGAATATGATTTCTAAGGGTTGTGAAAAAGCCTTGAGCAAAATCGCTGAACGTTACCCTGACATGCAAATTATTTCTCTTTCTGGTAACTATTGTACTGATAAAAAGCCTGCTGCTATCAATTGGATCGAAGGTCGCGGTAAATCTTGTGTTGCCGAAGCTGTCATTCCTGGTGCAGTCGTTCAAAAAGTGTTGAAAACTACCGTTGATGCATTGGTTGAATTGAATATTTCCAAAAATTTGATCGGCTCTGCTATGGCCGGTTCTGTCGGTGGTTTCAATGCTCATGCTGCTAATATTTTAACTGCCATTTATTTGGCCACTGGTCAAGACCCCGCACAAAATGTTGAAAGTTCTAATTGTATTACCTTGATGAAGGCTGTGAACAATGGCAAGGATCTTCATATTTCTTGTACTATGCCTTGTATTGAAGTTGGTACGATTGGAGGTGGTACAATTTTACCCCCTCAACAAGCCATGTTGGATTTCATTGGTGTTCGTGGCCCTCATCCCACTGAACCTGGAGCTAATGCCCGTCGTCTTGCTCGCGTCATTTGTGCTTCTGTCATGGCTGGTGAACTTTCTCTTTGTGCCGCTTTAGCCGCTGGTCACTTGGTCCAGGCTCATATGGCTCATAACCGTAATACCGCTGGTGCTGCACCCTCCGCTGCTGCTACTGCTCCCTCTGTCATTCAAGCCTCTACTCCCCCTGCTACTCCAGTTGAGAAAGAAGGCCTCATCCCAGGAAGTTGTATCAAATCTTAATTTTGCCCCTTTTTTCTTTTGTTGGACTGCATTTTATATCATATTTTCTCTTACTTATAACCCTAATTACTTTGTTCTCTAACGAGATACTAAATAGAAAAACTTTCTCATCATTTGATTTTCGAAAAAAAAATAAGCTTTTGTAGAAAGCTTTCTCCCTTTCCCTTTCTATCGCTTCCTCAAACGCATTCTACTCATTCATAATATATACATATTTATTTTTTTTTACTTATAGAAGACGCCCGAATACATATTAGAGAGCAATTGGCAAATTTATTAAATGATTGTTATGTATTTCTCTTGATAATGAGTAAGTTTACCAGGTAGCTTGATTGTCGTGGCTATTACGATGATCAAATAACCACTTTAAATCCTCATTACTGTTAGTGTGAGTTTCAGTGCTGGCAGCATCGGCAGTGGCTGTTGGGGAAACATCATCTGTACCTTGAAGTTGAATGATTTTATCAGAAACCAAGTTGATGAAGGCAGTCCATTGTCTGCTATCAGTGAGACCTTCTGTAATGGTGGATAATTGTTTGATTTGCTCAGCGATTTGAGGATATTCAGCAGATAATCTGGTGGAGAATGTATTCCATTTGGTCTGGACTTCGTCTACAGAGATATCATTGGTGGCCAAGTCCGTTTTGAGTAACTCAATTTCGGCGGCAATTTCTTGATTGGCATTAGCACTGCTGGCTGCAGTGGACTCAGTTGTTGTATCATTGTCATCAGTTGAAGTAGCGTCGTCACCCACTGTAGTAGAGTCAGCTTCAGGTTCTAAGGCGTTTAAATCGGTAAGAACGCTATCAAAGTGATTGTTGGCATGGGCAGTAACATTTTTGGGATTAGAGCCAAAGTTATTGTCTCTAGTGTAATCACCAGAAACAACGCGAAGACAACCGTAACCAGATCTTCCAGTGTTACAATCAGTCTATAAACAATTTAAATGTAAATTTAGAAGGTTCTACTTTTAAATTGTGTTTCTATTATTACCTTATCTTGGCAGCAACGAATACAGAATCTTTCAATATCGGGTTCGATCAAACTGACAAAGTATTTATATCCTTTACATTGAGCACCGACGGGTTTGCCCTTGGCATGGTTATCATATTGTCCACCACCGTCGTTAGCGCCCAACTTGTACTTGGTGCGATCAAAGAAGCCAGTTACTTGAACATAACTGCTTGACTTTAAATAATGTGCTGTGGTAATAAAGCCTAATATAATTGTAATTTATTTAGTTGAAACATGTGGATTGTTGTTACATTATTTGTTGGTTTTTACCTGAGGGGAACGATTTGGCTCCAGGTACAGCGTTTTTCTTGACGCAGAATGGAATACCATTGTCTTCATTTACTGCTACAACAAGTCCTGGTTGAGGAGGGAGGAAAAGACAGAAATCATTTTGACTGTTGACAGTGGTGGTATATGGGGTTGAGTTTGTAGGTGCAGCATTCACAAATGAGGAGGCAATGACAAAAAGACTTGCCACAATGAGGTTATTAGAGAAAAACATAATACAATGAAAATAATAAAAGACCAGGTGAAAAGGAAAAAAAAATATATTCTCTCTATTCTTTTTATGAAGTATTGATGGTGACCAGAAAGTTATTTTTAACACTTTCAATTAATAAGGTCGCACAAGGTAATTATGTTTATTTCAATGTCAAAAATAGTCAAAAAAGGCGATATCAAACATTACGCTTAATCGATCCGACCCACTCGTGCTTCATAGTTCCCTTCAGATCATTAGCTATAGTCGCTAAAAATACTGTTCTTGGCGATCATTAACTCCACTTGTTTTTTGCTCGTGCGTTAATATCGTATTTTGTGAGATTTCTTATTAAGCTTTGGTTTGGTGACCATCGGAATTGAAATGGCACTAGTAATATCTATTCTGGGTATGTTTTCTGATTTCGGAGGATCTATGTACTAGAAACGAGTGCGCTCAGAAAACAACCATATATCAACTATACTACCATCAGTAACAAGAGGACAAAGTACATTGGCCAATTGATACTATTCTGTTGACCTAATATAAAATTTGAAATTTCAGGTCACCAAAATTAAGCTGTAACAAAGAGCAGCAGCTCTTTGATTTTTTCAACATCTTGAAATGAATGAGTTTTGTCCAAACGGGGAAAGTCTACTCTCTGAGATACTTCACTGAATGCTTGCACTAGTGACTGTAGAATATATATGCAACTGTGCTCTTGTTTACAAAGTTTGGCTACCTTCAGCACAAATCCTTTTGTATTTAAACCTTCAATTAGAAGAGTATGAGCAATAAGAATAATTTCATCAAACTGTCGAGCAAAACTTTCATGTAAGTAGAGATGAAGGTCAAGAGATTTATTTGAGTAACTTTTACAAGTAGATAGGTATAATTGAGACACTCTTCAATGATTTGATCACTTTGTTAACAAGCCTACTATATATTTCAAACCTTGAAACATTACCAGATACATGACACTTCAATTAATGCCCTATGGTAACGATTGCTTTAACAAACTCTCAAATAAGATTCTTGAAGGATCTCAAACCTTCTTCTAAATCATCAGAAAAACGCTGCACCTATTTTGTGCATTATGGATGAGGGGTTTTCCGAGAATCATTTGATTGCTGATGGAGTGTATTTTACACACGACTCAAATTGCGAAGAGCTATTGTCCAATTTCCTGTATATTAGTATAGGCTAGTTCAGTCGATTAAATGGGACGTTGATTTAAAAAAAGCTAAGCGAAGGAGCTTTTTTTATTGAAAAGTATTCTTTAATATTGACCTTGAAGCAACTGATACATGATATAATACCAGTGTCATGTCTATTGATGAGATATCGAAATTCGTATGCAGAGCTAAAACGAAAGCGTTCACTAGCCGTTTAGACGAAGCTTTGGATGAAATATAAGTGTTTGAACGACTTTTGAATTACATATCTGAAATACATAAAAGATTTCATCGTTTATGCTTTCCATGTGAATCTAGGATCTTGACATCGCCAATGATAAATTTTGTTATGTAGAAATTCTTGGAAAGCTACTTCAGAAGCTGGTACAATCTTACTACGTATTCAGAAGTCATATAGGAAGAAAAGCCCTTCCACTGAAAAGGGCACAGCGCCTCATCAAGTCCTATCTGCGCGTTGAATTTACAAAGAAATACGGTGGATTTCAAAAGTACATAAAATTTTCTTTTTTAATGCATGTTCATTATTCTCTGGAGAAGAGCATGCTATCTGATAATATGGCTTACGTTAGGTGAACTCTTTTTCCGGCATTGCAATATACTTGAGAGTGCACTGGAGTTACTTTCTACAGTCTTATCGGAATTCGAGCTGTTGCAAGTTTGAAACATGCTATGCCACTGATGAAAAGGACAACAATATATGTATCAAAGGTGAGCGGGGTGATAAGAATCCCAAAGTTAAAAGTGAATCTAAACAGCTTTAAAGTATTTGAGAATGCTGTAAGTATATGTATAACAGTCTCAAACACCATAAATGGAAAAAGATCACTAGTATGCATTGTACGTATTATGATTAAACAAATGTGTTGCTCTCAGGGGAAGTACAGTAACTATATGCTTACATTGACAAGCACAAATGCATTGAAATCTGTTGCAAAACGAACTTATCTTCTAATTCCTCATTTCCACCCTCAATTTTTTTAAAATGGTTGAACAAAGTACATCCAAACTCGTATTATTGTTTGCCAAGCCTAGCTGTTCAAGAAGTAAACAATTATGTGTTCAGGAGTAATCATGACCCGTCTTTGGAACGTTTCGTGAGCTCTTTGAATAAGTGTACAATTATAAGTGTGGAATACCCGTTTATATGTTTTTAATAGTAACAAAATCAAATGGAGCCACTTGAGTTTAACACAATGAGATAAGTACTTTTCTGTCAGTTCCAGAATATTTAATTGCCGCTCAGTCGTTCGACCGTCGACTTTCTCAACTTAATCGTCAATCTATGATATTCGAGTGAGCATTAAAGGGCCAAATAAACCTTCTTTGTCGCAATTGGTACTAGACTTGATGTTGCACACATCGCCTACGGATGAAAACATGGAATTTAATTTCTGGGAATCAAGTCAAAACATTGTGTCACAGCACACACCAGCCCAAAACAACTAAAAAAAAGAGCCCGCCCTTTTTCCATAATTAAACTCATCATTTTCTTCCCTTATTTCAAATCATGGCCAAGATAGTCGATAAAGCGATATGGAGTATAGGACCTATATTTATTGGAATTGCCGTCTTATTGATTGATATGTGTGCACTTGCCTTTTATTTGGTGGTGTTCCCATACTCCCATACCTGGACAGATGCCTCCATTGGGAGCAAAACACTGACTTTACTCACATTACTGTTCACACTTTACGTCGTTTACTGTATTCACTTTCATTATTATATGGCTGTGGTGACATCGCCAGGCGACATGGAGGAATATAGAAAGAAATCACACTCATCAAGCTCCTCTTCCACCACAGCAATAAACGATGTAAGACAATAAGAGAAGTTACCATGAATAAAGTGTGGAGAATCTGATCTACTTGCATTTAGGAAACTTCCATGCGAACCATGTTATTAGAAATGGAGGAACATTCACAATTTCCTCAGTCATGTAAAAAATGTATAGTAAAGCGTAGTAGTGGGACGGCATGCATATATATTTCCATGTGTAATTAATACTACGTATTGCGCAGGTCACTTACCGAAACCAGAAAGAGCACATCATTGTAGTGTGTGCAACTCTTGCATTTTACGATTTGATCACCACTGTAAGCAAGATGACGCACCCACACAGATTACCACTCGAATATTCACTTTTAAGATACATAGGTCCCTGGATCCATAATTGCGTTGGACATTTCAATCATCGTTATTTTGTGTTATTCATGACATATCTTGTATTTGCTGCTGCCTATTTTGTGATATTTGCTTGGAGACCATTTATGTTAAGTTTGGACTTTACGGATATGACGGTAATGCACATTATTATGGTTAATTTTTTTTTTAATTCCTTTTTCTAACATGCGTTACAGTGGCCTTACTATTTCCCCCGACCTTTATTGGCATTTTCGTTTATTTTAGCGGTCTGTATGGGCTTAGCGATAGGAGGTTTATGTATTTGGCATTACTACTTAGTAAGAATGATGTGTGGGGAAGGAAAATCTTTTCGCAATTTAACTGTATTTTCAATGTAGATCTTTACAGCACAAACTACCGTTGAATTTTATAATAACCATTACGATAGAAGTGTATGTAAATCTCAAGGTGAAATTTTTGTGAACATGTATGATTTTGGCGCTTTACAAAACTTTAAGCGATTTTTTAATATTGGAGAACAATATCCTTGGTATACCCTCTTTTTCCCAATTCCTATACCTCCCAAAGTAAGTCGAGAAAGCGTTGATAATGACGATCTCTATCATACTCATATGACGAAAAAATTTAACAGGGCACAGGTCGCGTATTTGAGAAGTGTCAAGAGTTTTACATGCTTCCAGAATCTAGGCAGAGAGCTCATGTTATTGCCCAACAAGAGGTACATGATGTAGAGGAGTTGGAGGATACGAAAAACATGTAAATACAAAGCCTTATTTTACCAAATGTGTACTCAATTCCGGCACAATGCAAGGGGTTTTTTATAGTAAAACTGGAAATCTACGGATTATTTATTTATTATTTGTAATGAATGTACGTAAAGAAGTGTACCATTTCTTTTCTTTTTTAATGATGGTGAGAGGCTGTTGTGTAGATGATGGCAGAGGTGGAGGAGGAGGTGGAGAAGAGGGTGGAGTGAGGAGTGTTTGGACATGACGCTGCTTCTGCCTTTTATTTGTAGATTCGCTTCTCTTCTTCTTTTTGGTAGTAGTGGCACCAGTATCTGACATCTTTTTCGTACTACTACTATTGTGGTACTTGTTTTCTAATGGAGAACCAATTCTTGAAGGTTTCGTTACATGTGGAAGAGAATGATTAGATGATGACCCACTGCTGCTATTACTGAGGTAAGAATTGATTCTATCCTTTTGCTGTACGCCTCCAATCACATCGGATGATGGATATATGGTGGTATAGCCTTTCTTGTACGCTAAAAGAGCCAAAGGGATATCATCTTCCATTGCATTACTATTACTTTTTCGGGTATGGGACTTTTTTTTAGTTTGAAAATGATGACTATGAGATGAAGGAGGTGACGCTATTTTAGCTCTATTGTTGTATTGTCCCTGTTGTTGTTGTTGTTGTTGTTGTTGCTCAAAAATGGGTGTCATAGCATTGTAAGTACTATTACCACGTGACAGTCTATGCGCTTGGTTTGGTGGCAAATGTGTGTCATTTTGTGATTGTTGCGATAAGAGATTGTTCCTTCCAGGCTGCACTGAAGAACGACTCTGCAGGCTTTCTGATCTTATCAACTTAGAATGTATAGGTTTTTCATAATTTTGAGTCTGTTTGTAATACATGATAAATAAGGAAAGTTAAAGGAAAAGAAAGAGAAAAGAAAAAGAAAGGGAAAAAGTGAATTAGAATTATAAGAGAAATAAAGGTAAAAAAGAGCCCAATCATACGTAATATAGAGAACATCAGTTATGGGCGCAATCATTTGATCAAATATGCAATTCCATGTATACTTTTTTCATGTAGTTTATTAAAAAGAACAAATACTGCGTATGTGTAACCTTATGCATTGCCAACATCCATTTTGCGTAAAACTTCTATTAATTCATATTCAGGAATAACAGGTCCTGTACCGGAACAAACGGCCTTCTTTTTTAACGTTTCGCATAATTGGTCCATATCAAATTCATCGAAATTAGGATGTTGTGATAAGCGTTCCCATATTTGAGAGCAAGGAATGACCTTGATACCAGAAGTAACAATAGGGTGCACTTTATGTTCAAAGCGATTTGTTTCGCGTTCAGCAAAAATATCATCATTTTCATCATCGTCTGTGGACATGGCATATTCGTTATTGTATTTACTTAACTGGCGTCTACTATTACTACTACTAGCGCTAGCTTCCATGTAATCTGGCGATGGTTGCTTGTCTGACTTTGGCGGTGAAGGTTGATCACGCACTGTGTTTGTTGTGTTTGTAGCAGAGTGAAGATCAAGACCAGCTTCTTTCAACTTGCTGATAGACACGTCGAATGCCATTGCAGCTCCTTTTAAAGTATAAATTTCGGCTTCCATACGCTTCACAAGAGCTTTTAATGATTTGTTTTCTTCATTGACTCGAGTCAATTCATTTTCATGTTTCTTTTCTAATTCTTTGATCTTTTGTTGTAATTCTTTTACATATTTCTCTTTGCGTTCACGGAAAGCCCTTTGAGCTGCTCTATTTTGCTCCTTGCGTCTTTGCTTTTGATCACCTCCCTATAAAATATTAAAGGTCAATCTTTTTTTTTTCCCATTATCTATATACGTGCATGATAAGTTTCTTACTTGAAATAAAGAGTTGTCAAGATCGCTGCGCTTGCTACCACTTGCGCCTCCGCTGTCTAAAAACGAGATCAGCACAAAGAGTCATTTTTAAAAAGCTTATTTTTTTTTGTATTTTACCTGGACTATCTCCTTCACTGTGGTTGCTGTAATCGTCCATGCCTAAATCATTGAGTTAATGTGAAAGTTCAAAACAGATACAAACTACAAATACTTACTAAACATCTTGTTGGCATTGGCATTCATATCGAAATCAGGAAAGTTGTGACCCCATTTTCTCTTATCAGAGTCGTCAGACCAAGACTGTTGTCCATGTTGTGTTTGTTGTTGTTGTTGTTGTTGTTGCTGTTGTTGAGACTGTTGAAGTTGCTGAGGCAACATAAGAGGAGTGTCTACCAAATTTGTAGGAAATTGCCAGTAAGCAGAGTCAGTCATGATTTTTTGTTATGAAAAGTTAATAAAGTAAAATTCGAGGGTTTTTATATGAAGAGGAAAAGAAAAGATAAGTTTAAAAATGAGATGAGAAGCAGTCCGTTTAATTCCTTTATATAGAAGAATATTCAAAATTGAAACGCCCTTTTAATTTTCCCAGAAAGTTGGAAGTTCAAAAATCTTGTACACTCTTCAAAAGTGAGGCTGTGAAGGTCTATTTGGCGTTCGTAATTCTTGGCTTTCAAGGCTAAATGGATTACTCTCTCTTTGCACTAAAAACAGCTATATACGATTGTTTCAGATCTTTGATTCAGATTTACGGCTGCATTTTAATTACACGCAACGAGTGATGCTCGTAAGATCTCTCTTGCCAGTGAAAATTCCGCTTGTTTGTTTCTTGTTGACTTTTCCCGTCTATTTCACATTGCACAATCAAACTTTATTGTTAATGTAACATGTCTCAATTTATGCTTATCATTCGCTATTTATATATACAGAATATTTATTGCAACAGGATAGCGTGAGAGCAGTGTAAGTAGTGCAATATCTCTTTTCTAGAATTTGCACTTGATAAATTCATTGAATTCAACTTGCTGAATTATGTAAGTATCGGCTCATGCTTGAGATGAGCTATTAACGCTTTGTTACGTAAATGGTGTCAAATTTTGTATGTAAGGGCCATTATCCGACGATGCTGTATGGTCATTAATTACATTTGTCAAAAAGTCCGAAATATCTTACGATTTTCTTAATCCGGTGGAATTGTTTGATCCGAAATTAAGTTGCCATGTTTTGGTAAAGATTACTTTATAAGGTTTAAAATCTTTGATCTCAATGCAAGCATGTACGACTTTATAATCTTTGAACTACCATCAAATGATATGTTGTGCAAGTAGAAACGATTGCTTGGTAGAGAAGAGTTTATTGCTGCATTTCTTGATTTCTATGGAAAAAAGTATAGCAGTAAAAGGTTTTACTTATGAGAGACGAGGAGAATGAAAGATCATCCAATACACTTCCGTTATGCATAGATTTGCAGCGGTCTTTGGACCTTTGAAAGGACCCTTCTTGCTCTGAATTTCAGTTCAATTACTAAGTCCCGCCACTTTGAAGTCTTAGTAAGCGCTTAATACAATTTGACAGATATGACGTCCGTGTTAGTAAGAATTTCCTGCAAAGAAGATCGATCCCTTCAAGTAATCGAATCATGTCAAGTACGTGCGCATGTATAAAACTATTGTTTAAAAGAATTAACGTTCATCATCGTATTGTCCACCGTATCGCCGAAGTTCATATTTACCTTTTATGTAAGTTTTTTCGGAGGTCGCACATGCTTTGCACAAGATAAATTCTTGGTCGCCACACAACAAATAAACCTTATTTCTAATAAATAAAAATATACTCTTTTTTTTTTTTTTTTTTACTCGTTGATGTTCAACATTTAAAAACGCCTGTAAGTTAATGTAGTATTATTGGCTGGAATATCTCCAAGCTGTCGTTAAAAACAATTCGGACCGGACAACAATGGTCGACCACCGGCCAAAAATAAAAAAGACTTGAAAAGAAAACTTGCAAAAAATTGGAAAAAAAAATATCGCGTCGCGTGAATTTATAAAAAATACGCTTTTATTTATTTGTTTACTATTATCTTTCATTAAAACAATGGATGCATACACTTACTCTGAATTACCTGAGAAAACAATTGTACCTACCTCTGAATGGGAAAAAGCCGTGGAGAGCCATTTGGTTAAGCATGGTGTTCAGTGGGTTAACCCTCGTAAAGTAGAGGAGAAAACAACTGAGGAAGCCCCTGAAGGATCAAACAAGCGTAGGAAGCGGACAGTTGATTATGTTTGGTACCAAACATTCAATTGCCATAAGTTTGGTAATTACCGCGACAAGATTGCTGAAGGCTCTCGAGTGAAGGGCGGTGCTTCTAACCAAGCACGGGATCTTCAAAAAGCCAGCAAGAAGACTGATTGCAAGGCAAAATTAAAGGTCACCTGCTACAAGGAAAGTCCAGACGTCGTGGAGATTGTTCACTTGGGCACCCACAATCATGTCCTAGGAAGCAGTGATGATTTGAGACACCTCCCTCTCTCAAAATACAGAAGGGCCGTCATCATGGAGCGACTCCGCGAAGGCTACAGTAAGAGAGACTGTAGAATAGCTATCCAGAACGACTTCCGCAAGTACATTGCCAACGAAGGTCTGCTCTCTGACAACTCAGGCAACAATCTTCCTGTGCTCCATAGAGACCAGGTAGTACACGCAGATGAAATATACAACATGTATAAAAAGATTCAAGAGTCTTTTTACAAAAAAGATGTTGACGAGAAAAAATCTGTAAAACTTTGGCTTGAAGAATTAGAAACAAAAGGCCACTCAACATTTGTACACACTACTTATGAAAATGATTTTACCTTTGGTCTCTCTTCTCCGTGGCAGAAGCAGCTCCTATTGAACAGCACTATGATCTGTCTTGATGCAACTCATTGTGTATCGCACATACAAAGGGGCATAATGTACACCATCGTCGTCCGCCATCCCCTCACTGGTACTGGGTGTCCTGTCGCATACATGTTTACCGAAGACCATTCCATGGCTCAAATCACAGTCTTTCTCTCCTTCATCAAAAATAAGATCGGCCTGCTCAACATCAAAAAAATTACCATTGATGTCAGTCCAACTGAACATGCAGCCATTAGCGCAGTATATCCCGAGGCAACCATCCAATGGTGTTTGTTTCATGTTGCTCGTGCCTGGATGGGAAAGATCAAGGAATTGATCAAATTGGAGTCCACAGCTATGAGCCAACAAGTTCACAGGCAGGTAATAGCTGATATGAAAAAGCTTATGTGGGAGAAAGACCAGCAGACCTTTCTTTTGAGTTTGGTTCTGTTCAACATCAAGTATGGCGAATACACTTCTTTCATCGCATACATGGACGGACACTACCTCAACAGGGAAAAGTTTGTTCATTGGTCTGCCGCATTTCAGCCACAAATCTTCTCTAACATGGAGACCAACAACTACATTGAAAGCTGACATAATCAACTGAAGACCACCTATCTTGGAAGAAAGAGAAATAGACGTGTCGACAGACTTATTTACGTGCTTGTAAATGATATTGAGCCAGATTACATTGATAATGTCCGTAGAATTACTTTAAATGTTGGTAGAATGGGACCCGAGGAAAGAAGAAGAAGGAGACGAGAGATAGCCGCGGAAAATATCAATGCTGCTATCATACAAAATATGATTTCGAGACCAGAAGATGACAGCAACAACTATAAGGTCAATTCTTTCAGCGCCAATGGATGCGTGTACGAAATAGAGGTATTAGAACAAAAAATGCAAAAATGCTCCTGCCAAGACTTCAATGGAACCAAATAGCCTGCAAACATATGTATTTACTCAGAAGAGTGCATAGTGAGATCTCTGTATACACAGGTAGGTTGATGATTTGAAACCAAAATCTAACAATGGACCCGATCTAAACGCTGAAACTTTTTCTTAGTACCTTTTGCTACAGCTCCACCTCAATTGCGTTCAGAGCCCGAACAGCCCACCACAGAAGTGGTCGCTGCATCGCTTCCCATCGCAACCACGAGAAGTGTTTTAAAAACTATTAATAATTTAGAAGCCACTTTGAAGATGGTCAAAAACAACCTTAGGCAACTTACCGAAGAACAAGCTACGCAAATATTAGAAAGCACAAACAATTACAATGTTGCCATTAATAACATATTGCAAGATTCGAACAATTTAGGCTCCAACTCCAACTTTACACAACAAAGAAGATAGTTTTCATAACTCAATAAACGCGTATTATTATTTTTTATTTTACATTTTCTTTCATATGGCTGTGTAGGTAGTCCGGTCATCATCATAGTCCGGGTGTCCGAGAATATTGCAATTCAATTACCGTTTAAATTGTTGGGACAAAAGTAAGGGAGGAGGTTGACAAAAGAGGCACTAGGAAATTGTACAGTACTTTGTAGAGTATGCTTTAGTCAAATGATTTACCTGTGTATTTGGAGATCTGATTGTACACTCTTCTGAGTAAAGCATTTCTGTAGTTCAATCCTTCAAATCATTATTATTCCCTTTCAAAGGGGCTAATTGATGCAAAAACTTTAGAAAAAGCTATATATTTGTCAGACGAGTCCAGATCCAGAAAAACTGGTTGATCAACACATAAGAAATAAGAGTAAAAAGGGGAGGCAGAACAATGAAATTCAGTGTGAATAGAAAAAAAAATTGAAGTTGGTAACACAAATATAAAAAGTGTGCATTCGTTTAGCTTTTGAAAGTAAACAAAGTTCTGATAAATCATAAATGATCCTTTTTTTAGAACAAGGTTTGGACCATTGCGAGAAGAAATCAAGAATTAAATTCTGAATGAAGTGATTGCTGGTAAGAAATGCAAGCATTACTTACATAAACCTGCAACGACCAAGAAAATTATAGAGAAAAGCGAGTATATTCCAATGTATTCAACTTGTTTTATGCCTGATTGCACTATAATGAAAGCTGGTCAGAATGAATGACCCCTTTATTTCCTTCACTAAACTCATTCAACCGGGTACATCTACGTTCTTAGAACAAAAAATTGGCCGACTACGTACATTTATGTTCTCAGAACAAATGGCCAGGGAACTGATCTTCAGTCCAATAAAATTCTTGTGAAGCGTACTGGAAATATAAGTTTTTTTTTAAACAAAACAGTATATAAAGGTGAAAGAAAGAAAGAGGATATCTCTATATTCTTTCTCATGAACTAGCCCTAAGAAATGACAAGTAAGATTACAGGAGAAGCTGATGACTACAAATATACTCATTATTATACATGCTTTTTTATAAACTAAAGGAAAACGAAAGCGAAATCCACCTGGTACACCACCACCACCGCCACCACCACCACCGCCGCCCCCGTCTCCGCCTCCAATCGATACCACATTACAAAATCAGTACGTCAGCAGGAAGTGTAAAGTAGGTCCTCTTTTGAGGCCTCTTTACAAGCCATACAAGGTACATCCGGTTGATGACCACATATGACCTAATCTAGTACGAGCACTGATTCTTTTTATATTTATAGAATATTTTTAGAGCTACTGCTGAAGAATTTTCCATTCTTCGGCAAGATGCAATAAATTTCACTCTCTTAATGCTGGTTCATTTTTTCAACACCCAACACACTGAGTTTGTTGAGCGATACACTAACAGGGCTCCAGCTCTACAACGTGCAATTAATCAGCTAAATCACACCAACAGTCTTGCTGACCAGCTACTCACTTTGCTGCAATCACTAGATAATATCTTTATTGAAAACCTTCCTGCCGAAACAGATAACATCAACGTCGAATTACAAACTTTTTCCGCACCAATAAATAATCTACTAGACTTGTTACGACCAAATATTCAACCCATCAATAATGTTATTCAACAAATGGATAGGGCAATTGCCGAGGGAAACGGTAACGTTACAATTACTGTTGATTTACATTTTCGCCTAAACCAAATACATCCTCTCACTCTCC
>AZYI01000173.1:0-85540 GCA_000587855.1 Mucor irregularis B50 | reverse complement strand
GATTGGCTAAGCTCAGGCCATCTAACACTGCTGTCCTCAGTAATTTGAATTTTATCCTCAGGATCGAGATATTTTTCCAGAGCAGAGAGAGATTTGAATATATTGATAGCATACTCTTGAGACTTTCCTGCCTGGTCTTTCAAAATTGTGACTAAAGGGTGGGCAGAGTCAGCATGACCAAAATTAGTGCTTTTGTTCATAAAACTACCTTCCGACACCTTATCAGATGCGATCTTTGCTTGATTGAATGCAGTTGAGAGAGTCTTGGCCGAGTGATTGCTAACTTCATCTACATAAGTAATACGTCGTAATAAAATACGCTTTTCAAACAATCAGTCGATTCAATCCAACGCTATTGCTAAATCCCCTATTTTTACCTGTTCATTATTGATATGCTTCATCTGATCTTTGATATGCGATTGGAGCTCAAAAAAAATTTCAGCTGCATAATTGAGCTGTTGATCTAAGATAGTGGGGAATGTTATGTACAGCTGTACCCTCCATTTTCATCAGTACAGTACCTACCATTTTCCAAACTCAAGGATAAATTGGCTGTGGTATTCTGCTTGAACCCCAATAAATTATCTAAACTAAAGCCTTTCTCTTGTTCCTTGATGAACGGATCGAATTTCTTGAGTGATTTCAGTAGTTGCAACTCCTCGTCTTCTTCTTTGGCTCCGGGACCATCTACAACTCGAATAATACCCTATTATTTCAATTTTTCAATGCCATGACTTTCTAAATAAAATAGAGTCTCAACCATTACTTCGTTTGTATCCTCTGTGAGTTCCTCTTCTTCGTCGAGCATTTCGCCCTCGTTTTCAGTTTCTATCAAATGTACAATCGATGAGTAGATGGTAACTAACGTCTTTTGAGTCTTTCATTCAAATCTGATTTCTCACTTCTGTCTTCTTGTTGCTCGCTGCGAGCATTGATCTGTGGCATACTCTTATTCTGGGTTGTTGAGGATGAGCTGGCGGATAAAGGTAGTTTATCGCGGCTCACGATTGAAGAAGATTGATCTTGGCCCTACAAAAAAGTAAAACACTTGTGAATATTGGTCACTTGAGATGCTCGTTGCTGCAGCGTTCCTGACCATTTTAAGCAGATTTGTAACAACCTCAGGCAATATTATTAATTCTGTATGGAGCTCACTCATTGTCGAACTGGGTTTGAACTCATTTCACATAAAAATTACAGCTTTTTCGGCTTTTTGAAAGGTGCTTTACGCGAAATAACTAATCATAAATGAGGGTAAGCTGTCTTTTCTTTGGGTTTTAATAGTGGTTAAATCAAATTAACGTGAAATACCAGATCGCTATTGAAGGCTGTTGCCACGGCCAGTTGGATGACATTTATGGATCCATTCGTCTCATTGAACAACGAGAAAATTGCAAGATCGATCTAGTCCTTATTTGTGGAGATTTTCAAGTAAAATAGTGTGTACGTGCTTGATTTCAGGGTTACTACCCAATTGCCAACCTCTCCAGAAAAGTGCCTCTACAGCTTCCAAAAATCTTTCCTCTCCGGCCAAATTGGTTATAGGGTCAATCTTTCTGTATCCAGCTAATCTGTAATAGCTGTCGTCTGAATAGAGGATAGCACGAAGTACTGCTGAGAGATAGGTTTCCTGCCAAATAGCAGCAGTTGCTTCATGTCTTTTTGCCAAAAGTTATTTAGTTTTTTACACTTAACCACAAAATTTATATAATAGCCATATACCTTTCTCCTCTCACATCCACATAATAACTCTCAACACCACATTTATGATCCAAACATTGTTCATATGCCTCGCGTGCATCATTTTCATGCCACAATCTAAGTGCAAGGTCGCCCAATAACTCCCACTCAGTACCAGTTTTGCGATAAGGCATTTGTTGAGTGCGATAATGGGCTGCTTCGGTTCTCCAGAAAGTGTATATACGCAAATCCTCATACAACTGTGTAGTCATTGAGAAATGAGGCTGATGTGGAGTGTATGGCTGTGCCAGCCAAGTACAGAGAATTAGGAACTTTTTGGAAATACTATTCAGGCCGTGTGCGCGCCCCTTATCCTACGATTTTCATCGGTGGCAACCACGAAGCAAGCAATTATTTGTGGGAATTATATCATGGAGGATGGGTTTGTGATGACATATATTATCTTGGACATGCGGGCGTAATTAATTTTGGAGGCTTGAGAATCGGTGGGCTATCTGGAATTGCAAAGGAAAATCACTATAAAAAGGGTCATTACGAAACTTCTCCCTACAATCCATCAGATATCAGAAGTGCGTATCATGTTAGAGAATACGATGTTAGAAAATTATTACAAGTTCAACAACCTTTGGACATCTTTTTATCGCATGATTGGCCTCGAGGTGTTGAGCGGTATGGCGATTTGGGGCATTTAATGAATATTAAAAAGTATTTTGTACAAGAGGTACGTTTGAAATTCTTTGAAGTGATAACATGTACTAACTTGGATATATAGATTATGAGCAATAATCTCGGTAGCTACCCCAATGAGTTGATTTTACGCAAGTTACAACCAGCATACTGGTTCTCAGCACATCTACATGTACATTATGCTGCTATCGTTAATCATAGCATGCTAAAAAATAATGTCTATCCACTCGCAAATCAAGCCATTTTGAATGGCCAGGCACCTTTTAGACGGGAAATGACAGTAAATAATCCCGATGAAATCAAGGTAGATATAGAAGCTAATCCCGACGAAATTGAGATATCTCTCGATGACGACGATATTGTGGAAGAAGAAAAGCAAAGTGTGGAGAAATCAAGTGCACCAGTTGATGTTCAATCATCACCAGAACCAAAGGTTACAAAGTTTTTGAGTTTAGATAAGTGTCTTCCCAGAAGACAGTTTTTACAAGTAAGCCATCAACGTTGTGATAACTTGAACGAAATAAACGCTAAAGCGCACTTTGTTAGATTATCGATATCCCCTCACCAAATGATGATACGGGTGACTATGATTTTTACTACGATTTGGAGTGGCTTTCTATTACAAGAGCTATGCAACCCTATTTAAGTACCACACATCAGCAATTATCTATTCCTAGTGATGAAGAACTGACAACTATGGTCGAAAAGGAGCGTAAATATCTCGAGGCTAAGAAATCCCTTGATTTGAAAATCCCACATAATTTTGAGGCAACGGCACCAGCATATAATCCAGAATACCGTAGCGACCGACAAAGCATAATACAGAATCGTAAGTGCTTATATTTATAGCCTTCTTTCAATTCTTAACATAATTTCTGTTAAATTCTAGAGCATCCATTTTTGAATCCCCAAACTGTTCAGTTTTGTAACGAGATAGACATTGAAAACAAAATTAATGTAAACTGTAGACAAAAACTAACCGAGAAGGAGTTACAACCATCAACTCATGATAATGCGAATACCACGGAGCTTATTCCCCGTGAATTCAAATCTCAGCAGGTGGAAGCTACTCTACTGGATGATAACTTACAACCCACAAAACGAGTCAAGGTTGAACAGATTTCTTCAGAAATTGTGATAGACGACGATGAATTCCTGTAAATAAATACGTAGACAGTTGTTTGAATTGACAAGATGATTATTTTATTAATAAGTAGAACTACATTGACTAGCAATACATACGTATTATGTATAGATTATTTATTATCTTTCTTGATAATTATGTATGAAAAAAAAATTAGATGGCGAATTGAAGAAATTAAGGATTTCTATGAGGTACGCTGCTTATGGCGCTTTCTTTTGACTAAAATTCGTATCCTTCTACCTTGAACAACTCGGCAAAATCAAAGTACTGAGTCATTAATTCTTGGACAGGACGAGGTAAGTTCATAGAGGTGAGCATATTCTGCATCTTTGATAAGCCCTCTCTGCGGATAAGGATGTTGAGATTACGAGCAATTTCACTAGGATACTGTAAATAATGGAATTTTAGTAAAAGATAAAAGATTCCAAGTCAAAAGCAGACCTACCACAATCTCATGATACCAGCGTTCATGATATACTGTTAATTTAAGTGCCGCTAAAAGAGCTCTTTGAACATTAGACTCTGCAACATAAATCTCCAAGAGTTTCATCCAAGCCTTGGCAGAGAATTTATGATCCAAACATTGTTCATATGCCTCGCGTGCATCATTTTCATGCCACAATCTAAGTGCAAGGTCGCCCAATAACTCCCACTCAGTACCAGTTTTGCGATAAGGCATTTGTTGAGTGCGATAATGGGCTGCTTCGGTTCTCCAGAAAGTGTATATACGCAAATCCTCATACAACCTCTCTGCGGATAAGGATGTTGAGATTACGAGCAATTTCACTAGGATACTGTAAATAATGGAATTTTAGTAAAAGATAAAAGATTCCAAGTCAAAAGCAGACCTACCACAATCTCATGATACCAGCGTTCATGATATACTGTTAATTTAAGTGCCGCTAAAAGAGCTCTTTGAACATTAGACTCTGCAACATAAATCTCCAAGAGTTTCATCCAAGCCTTGGCAGAGAATTTATGATCCAAACATTGTTCATATGCCTCGCGTGCATCATTTTCATGCCACAATCTAAGTGCAAGGTCGCCCAATAACTCCCACTCAGTACCAGTTTTGCGATAAGGCATTTGTTGAGTGCGATAATGGGCTGCTTCGGTTCTCCAGAAAGTGTATATACGCAAATCCTCATACAACACCATAAATAAATTATCCAACCAACGCTCACAAAGACGCTTGTTGCTGAAAGAAAAGTTGACACCGTCGCTTGGGTGAGGAGTGCTTTCAGGCACTGTGTTGGCATCAGCATTTTCAGTCTACAAAGTTCGTTTCAAGTTTAGTGCGAACCCAGAAAAAAAAACAAGTTAAATTTACCTTGGATTTATCCTCTGCAACTTGTTCGGGACGTACAAGAGGAGTATGATGCACTTCAACGGGGAGAGTACCTTCATTTTCTTCGTTGAGATCAACATTGTCCATTTGATCAGCCAATTCGCTTTCATCTTTGTCTTCAGGTTTATCCCCGCTTTCCTCCTTGTTCTCTTCCTTTTCAACCTCGGCTTCCTCTGGGTCGTCTTTCTCTTCAACAGGAGTCACATTCTTTTGAGAAGAAGACTCACGAGCACTTTCATTAAGAGAAGTACTAGATTTTTGAATATCCTCCTTCGCCTTTTGCATACGGTATTCTTCTTCCATCACAAAAACTTGAGATCTACACTTTAATAAATCATCCCAGCCGATCTTGCTAGCTAAACGAGTTAAAAGAGCGTACGCCTTAGCAAATGTACCATGTAAAGCTGGTGCAGGAAGACGAGATAAGTTGGGGTCAGCTTCGTTTTCTCTACCAGCAGCGTCTTCCTCCATGATTCCAGAATTCATAATTTCTTGTTTGATTGGTAAATGTGTCTTAATTGGTGCGGGCATTCTATGCATATCACGTTCACTGTAAGTAAACATAGGACAGGAGTTCAAAGTTAAAAGGGCGTTTTTATAATCTTCCAAATCGATGTAAACTTCGGTCAACTTTGCCCAAGTGAGAAATTCTGAAGGGGTAGTATTGACGGCAAATTTAGCAAGCTTCAAAGCCATATCGTATTCACCCTAAATCGATAAACAAGTAAGTCAAAGGATCCTTCATTCGTCGTTACTTTAATCTATATCTATCGTTACCTTTCCACGAAGGAAATCCACTTGTACATGCAACAATGGGTAACTCATTGGCGTACGCTTCAAATCTTCGTTTAGCACCTTTACAGCCTTGATTTCCTCATTTTGGCCGATAAAAGATTGAGCTAATAATGCTCCTACTTCGGGATCCTTCTTTTGTAGTCTTTCATAAAGTTCAATGATAGGTCCGTAGCGGAAACTGTCACCAAAGTATTTCATAACACCCGAAGTTAAGTGATTATGCACTGTTGTAGCAGTCTGAATTTCAGGGTTACTACCCAATTGCCAACCTCTCCAGAAAAGTGCCTCTACAGCTTCCAAAAATCTTTCCTCTCCGGCCAAATTGGTTATAGGGTCAATCTTTCTGTATCCAGCTAATCTGTAATAGCTGTCGTCTGAATAGAGGATAGCACGAAGTACTGCTGAGAGATAGGTTTCCTGCCAAATAGCAGCAGTTGCTTCATGTCTTTTTGCCAAAAGTTATTTAGTTTTTTACACTTAACCACAAAATTTATATAATAGCCATATACCTTTCTCCTCTCACATCCACATAATAACTCTCAACACCACCGGGAATCTTTACTTCTACTCGAACGTCAACACGCGAGAAAGCATTGAAACAACTAAATGTAGTGAATGTCGATGGTATGGTTAGCTGATTTTCCACGCATTGAATGTTGTTGTAGCCTTCCATACGACTTACCAGTAGATTCCAGATCGAATTCTCCAAGCATTGGATTTAGAAAACCAAGACTGGGTGTCATCCTATTAAGCGGAGATCTCGGTTTAGTTACATTTTAAATATTGTCACGGTAACTGACGTCTTACCAAAGAATAAGTTAAAGAATTCAAATAAGCAGCCAAAGTAGCAGATGATGAAGCGTCAACACCGGAGACATAATGGTAACTACCAAGCTAAGGTGAAAGTGAAGTATTGTGAGTTTGTGAATGACGCTTTAATAATACTACATAAAGAATCGAGCTACCTCTTTCATTCCAGGTTTAGAGTGTGCTTTGATAATATGGCACAAGTCAGGAGGACCCAATTCGCGGAAGGTTCCTAGAGATGAAGTTAAACGCGTGAATATAAGTCCTAGTTAAAGTTGTGTATTGTACACAGATTGCCAAGAGATGTTATACAAGCACAATCTCAAGTAAAAGTACCTAAAGCATCAGTACGAGCTGCGATGGACTCTCCAAGTTCAGTTTCAAAGAACTCTGGGATATCTTTCAGAGTGTCAGCCATCGTCGCTTTTCGTTTATTTATATATTAAAGTACAAGATAAGAAGAAAGAATTGGCAAACAAAGTGAAAAAGAATGAGCAGAACTTTGCGGAAAACCAATTTTAATTCAAATAGGGTGTGGTACATGAAATCAATGCTTAAAAAACAGGTCACCAAGATGATTCAAAGTTGATCATTGCCAATTAATGATATTATGCTGTTGCCAAATACAAGGCCGCTGCGTAGATATGTTTTTAATATACGCCCCTTCAGTATCAAATGTACTTTCTCGTGGAAATGCAACTGACAGTCTTGTTGATTCCATATGTACGTTGGAGCATTAATTAATTGAATTTGCACTTTGAATAAAATACTTTTGATGAAATCGTGTCTCTCACTTTTCTTGCATAAAATATTTGTATCTTTTTCTTCAGCATTAATAGTGGAAGCTACTCTTTTCCGCTCCTGAATCCTCTTCTTCTGGTCCTTCTCTGCTCCTTCTTGAACCTTGTCACTGTCTAAACGAGAAAAACTCTCGTAGTAATTTTGCTGAGCCCTCACTTAGACTTCCTTTAGCTCCTAGCATTTGAGGTATCGTGCTTTTTAAACATACGCAAAAATCTCTAAATAGAGATTCCATTTCATATTACGTACGTATTATTCTCATTTACATTTACTATTGCCACGGCTTATATCAAGCTCTTGTATGTATAAAAATGGGGATTTTGTTAATATTTCAAATCAATTGTAAGTTTTGCTTATTTACCATTAAAATCTTCAATCACAATACGAACGCTTGCTTTGGTGTCCTTTGACTCTTTAGTCTATATATCGTAGCAATATCGTAGCAATATCGTAAAATATGCTACGTACCTGTTGTGAGGCTTTATGCCCTCATCTGGACGTGAGTACGTAAAAGAAAAGTGTTTATTCTATTAAAGACTTATCAGAACCCAACTAACCATGATCCCATAGAAAAGATCCAGTAAATTAATGCACCATCATTACTTCCTCAGAATTGCTCTTCTTTTTTTATGTGGGAAAAGAGAGAGAAAGAGAGTACAGTACGCGCGTAGTGGGAGGAAGGTCCCCCTCCTCTACGACTCGTACTATGAGCTAAAAAAAACAACTCATCATCTATATTGCTGCACACGATATTCTTTACTAAACTATTGTTGAAATCACTTCATCGCCGTGCATATATATTTTTCACCGTATTACAACTTTTGCACTTCAATAATACGGAATATTTACGTTTGTATATACGTAAGTAGAAAGAGAACGAGGGAAATGAAAATCAATGATATGTAATTTTTACAAGCATGTATCTTATTGAATAGATACGTAACAATCAGTTTGTTTGATCATTAGTCTCAAGTATGTAGAAAGTACTACTGTTGCTAAAATATAGGGTCTCTCTTATCACGTAGATAAATACAAGAAGACATATTCACTTACACACTCAAACAAAATTTAAACGATTTGATTCGCCAGGTAAGGGAATGTGAAAGTTCTCTCTTTATTGGATGAAAAATCACTATTTGTAACAGTGGGGTAACTGTGTTGAAAAACAGAAATGAGTATTTTCTTCGGTAAAACCAACTTTACATTTGAAATTTCGTGTTCACTACTGTTGGTTTTTTTTTTATTGAACAGTTTATTTATTCGCACATTGGAAAATTAAAGAACGCTTCAGCTTTTGTTTTTGTTCACAGACATTCCGAATTTTATTTGTCAATGAACATATTAGTAGCACAATAATATGACTTTAGATTTAACTTTTTTCACATCCTGAGCAACAATAAATTGATAAATAATTCAACAAATGATACCATATTGCAAATATTTTCAAATGACACAGAAATAAAAGTCGACCATTCCGCGCAAGCTTGTTGCAAATCGTATATTTCTAAAAATAGTTTTAAATGTCTCTTTCCGGTGAATATTGTCAAATTGGAGATTGTGTCTTGTCATATATTAGTAGAAAATTGATGTCGTTCGTAACTATAGGTGTCCACTCAATACAATCGAATATTGGTATAAGATCGTATTTACATCCTAGGATTTATATTTACTTTGTGAAAAGAAAGTGCAAAACAGGCTCTAATGGTTGATCCTAAACTCTTCCTGGCTAATATAGATTATCGTTGGTTTATGGAAATCACTAAAAACGATTGTGATATGAATTTCGTAAAATGACGCCAAAAATGATTACAATGCAGCAATTTCATATTGTCACCTTTTACGGCGGACGGAGTTAACCAATATGGACTTTGTGTTTCCCTGGATAGTACGCCCGCCAAGGGTAATTGTGGTACAACAAATCCGGATTTTGCAATAAAATTCATTCGCACCTCTATTTTGACTGAAATTGCACAATCCAACTACACAATGATGATACCTGGTATCTCCAAATGATTAGTATTTTCTCACTTACTACTAATCTATCATCGCGACATAAATGAAGATGTTGAAACATTTTTCGAGTGATATAAATATCAGTGTGGATAATGATCCAATTCTACACTTTTTAACTTACATATTTACTTATTACTCAACTGTTTGTATAACTTTCTGTCACCATAGTTAGTGTATAATAATTTCTATTTAAAATGGGAAGTTATCAAGAGGAAAAATCAAAGCAATTCGTGAATAACGAAAAAGCTGAAGTAATTGACATCCTGGATGAAAAACTCGGTAAAGAAAGCAAGCAATTAGCTGGTTCTGATTCTTCTTTCACAACAAGCTCTCATTCCGAGAATCATGATATCGAAGGCTATGTGTCCGACCTGCAATGGACAGAGGCTGAAGAAAGAAAAGTCTTAACAATCATTGACACTAGACTTATGCCATATGTTCTTCTTATGACATTTGTGCTCAATATGGACCGAACAAATATCTGTAAGAATCAATTTTGAACATACAATTCCTACTTCTTGTACATTTGACTGACTCAAATATATTACATAGCCAATGCTATCTCTGATAACTTGCCTGCTAATTTAGGTTTTGGTATTACCGGTGTTAACACTGCTACTTTGATGTATTCCATCGTATTCACAGTCGTCACTTTAATCACTACCCCAATTGTCAAACGTCTTGGTGCTCATGTTTGGATTCCTATTCTTATGTTCTCTTGGGCTATTGTTACATGGGCTCACGCTCTCCTTCATGTAAGTTGACTTGGATTTTAATTGACCTGTGTACACAAGCACGAACAATTATTCATAGTATCATTTTTATCTTAATCTTATAGAATTACAGCGGTTTCCTTGCCATCAGATTTTTTATTGCTCTTACTGAAGCTGGGTTCATTCCTGCTTCCTTACTTTACCTTAACTCATGGTACAAAAGTACAGAGTTAGCTACTCGTCTCTCATGGTTTTGGGCCATCCAATCATTTGCATCCGCATTTTCTGGTTTAATCTCATTTGGTATCTTCAGAATGGCTGGTATTGGTGGTCTTCAAGGTTGGAAATGGTTATTTATTATTGACGGAATTTTCACCCACATTGTCGGTTTTATCGCAATGTATGTATTTATATAATTTATCCTTCCCGAAAAATCTTTCTAACCGTGTATAATAGCTTTTATGTCCCCGCTGGACCATTCAAAACTCGTGGTCTTCTCCGTGGAAAGAACGGCTGGTTTACTGAACATCAAGCTCAAATTGCAGTTACTCGACTCATCCGTGATGACAAGTCTAAGAGTGATCGCGGTAAAACTATTACATGGCACGACGTCAAGACTGCTCTCTTGGATACTAAATTATGGACTCACCTGTTGATCACATTCACTAGGTACACCATACATAGCGTCATGGCTTTTAAGTGTCATAATACTAATGTCAAATTTCTCTTTTTATAGTATGATGCCAATCACTCCTGTCACTACATATCTCCCTACTCTTATTAGAAACTTTGGATTCGATATCACAACAAGTAATCTTCTCACTGTACCTGCTGCCATCATTGGTCTCGTATTTTCTATTATAATTGCTCGTAGCGCGGATAAGAGAGGTTATTACGCTTTCCACGGATTAATTGGCGTGTTCTGGTCATTGGCAGGTTTCCTTGCACTCGAACTTATGAAGGACGACGCTGGAAGATGGAACTTCTACGGTGCTGCTCTTTTTGTTGCCTCATCACCAGTGTGGCACGGCATGCATATCGCTTGGATGTCTACTAATTTGGCACCTCTTGGTAAAAGAACATTAGCATTGGGTGCAGTTATTGGTGCTGCAAATATTTGTGGAGTTCCTGGTTCTCAAATTTATCGTAAGTACATAATAATACTTTTAGTCTTATTCCAATGAGAAACTTCTTGCTAAACATCAACTATTACTATCTGATGTAGAACAAAATGATGCCCCAAGATTCCATAAAGGAAATTGGATCAATTTTGGTGTTACTCTCTTTGCTGGTGTCCTTTTACTTCTCCAACATACAAGATACGTTTTAACAAATAAGGCTCGCGAGCAAAAGTGGAACGCAATGTCTGATGCTCAAAAGAAAGAATATGTTCAGAACACTAAAGATGAAGGATCTAATCGTTTGGATCACAGATTTAGGATTTAAGGAGGTCTCAACTTTACATGCTTGATTTTCTTGAAATTCCCCAAGCATTACATACTCATTCATATATATTTACTTACTTATTACCCTTATTTAATCTCTGTAATATTAATAATACATAACCGCTTCAAGCACCCCACATACTATTATCTCAACTCACCACATGGGTCATCAATTTTTAAAATCTAAATAAACCTCTTCTTAGTCTTTATGTATCAATTATTTCATATATATACTTTCGTATCACCCGCATATGAAGGAGCCGAGGAATAAATTTGATGCATTAACGAGCTTGATTTTGTTATCTGTGGAGTATCAAAATTTGTTAGTACTTGCATTATGGGAATTTACAAAGTGGGTGCTTTTTGCATTGACCAAGAATCTGTTCAATCCCAATTGATCCCAATAACGTGAGCACTGCATGCAAGAAAATGATTGGCTGAGAATCAAAGATATATTTTAACTCAATGATCTCATGAAGCGACTATGTTTCATCCTTAACATGCCTTTAAATGTAAATCAAGCGCTAGGTGTTCATCTTTTACTATCTTTACATTTATATAAAACACTATTGAAATCATTTTACATAGAATATTTCCCAACGTAAAATGGAAAGCTCTGCACCAATTACAAATGAACCCGAATTATATCACAGACACCGTGAATTTGAAAGCGCGGAAGAAAACTTGGAAAGTTTACAAACGTTGGAAAATCAAGATAAAAAGTTTAATTGGTTCATGGTACGTACAATCCTAACTTCTGGTGCTGGGTTCTTTACCGACTCGTACGATGTCTTTATCATAAATTTGGTGATGCCTATGATCGGATACGTGTATTACTCAGGTAACGGAAACAAAGTCCCAGCTGATATAGAAGGTGTTGTGAAAGGTATGGCATCCGTGGGTACCCTCATTGGACAGCTTGTATTTGGCTTCATGGGTGATATTTTCGGCAGAAAGATCTATGGCTTCGAACTTTTGATTATCATTATTGGAACTATAAACTGTGCAACATCTGCATCAACAGCTCGTGGCGTGTCTGTGCTGGGCTTTCTTGGTTTCTGGCGGTTAATCTTAGGTATAGGAATCGGCGGCGATTACCCGATGTCCGCCACAATTACTTCTGAATGGTCTTCTGCGGGAAGACGTGGTCAAATGATGGCTCTTATTTTTTCTATGCAAGGTATTGGTAATCTAGCAGCCTCTATTGTTACAATTATTGTGTTGGCTATATTCAAAGATGCAATCAACGCTGATACCATCAATCTTGATTACGTTTGGCGTCTCTGTATCGGTTTGGGTACTGTTCCAGCAGTGGCAACTGTTTATTTGAGATTTACTATGCCTGAATCGCCCCGCTATGCTCTTAATGTCAATCATGATGTAGAACAAGCTGCCGCTGCCATTGCAATAAAGGGAGACATGCTAAGCGAGGCTGCTATTCACGCAAACGAAAGAAGGGTTGCTGATCCGAGCAATGAAGAGAAACGTAATCACTGGGCTGAATTCCGCGCTTATTTTAAACAATGGAGACACCTCAAGGTTCTCCTCGGTACATCATTGTCGTGGTTCCTTCTTGATATCGCATTTTATGGACTTGGCTTAAATAATTCGTATGTTCTTTCAGCCATAGGTTTCTCCAACAAATCCACTGCATATGAGACCCTTTTGTGGAACGCCACAATCTTGACGTACACACTCGTCTCTGTATCGGTTTGGGTACTGTTCCAGCAGTGGCAACTGTTTATTTGAGATTTACTATGCCTGAATCGCCCCGCTATGCTCTTAATGTCAATCATGATGTAGAACAAGCTGCCGCTGCCATTGCAATAAAGGGAGACATGCTAAGCGAGGCTGCTATTCACGCAAACGAAAGAAGGGTTGCTGATCCGAGCAATGAAGAGAAACGTAATCACTGGGCTGAATTCCGCGCTTATTTTAAACAATGGAGACACCTCAAGGTTCTCCTCGGTACATCATTGTCGTGGTTCCTTCTTGATATCGCATTTTATGGACTTGGCTTAAATAATTCGTATGTTCTTTCAGCCATAGGTTTCTCCAACAAATCCACTGCATATGAGACCCTTTTGTGGAACGCCATAGGTCTAATTATTATCACTATTCTCGGCTCCGTACCTGGTTACTATCTTACTGTCATTTTCATTGAAAGTTGGGGTCGCCGAACCATCCAAATTATGGGCTTTGCTATGTGTACAATCTTGTTTATGATTCTGTCTGCTGCTTATTACCAACTTCGTAATAATGCTGTTCCTGCCTTCATTGCCATATTCACTTTAGCACAGCTTTTTCAAAACTTCGGCGCAAATTCTACGACGTTTATTATTCCAGGCGAGGTGTTTCCAACGAAGGTCAGAGCATCCGCTCATGGTATATCTGCTGCAAGCGGTAAATTGGGGGCAATAATTGCTTCGTTTGCCTTCAATGTTTTGGTTGAGGTAAATGATACCAAGCCAGGTGAGCACGCATTTTTACCAGAAACCTTGGGTATCTTTGCAGCTATCATGTTTTTGGGGCTACTAGTCACTATTTTATGGGTACCCGAAACAAAGGGCAAGGATCTTGAAGAGTTCGAAGAGGATTTTGTAGGCGAAGTTATCCCGCCAGATATGGATTTTGAGAAAATCAGTCCACCTAATGATCAGTCCTCATCCTTTCACAATGCCGGAGGTCGCACTCATTGAATTGGGATTTATCTTGACGATATCAACAATGAAAAGTACTCACTGGTTGAAAGTATGAAGACTCTTGTATATTATTTTTAAGTTACATAATAAAGTTACATAATAAAGATGATTATAAATGTGTACGTAGTTACGAAAAGAGTTTTTTGTTATGCTCCTGAGTCAAAGTTGTGGATAATTTTTAATAAAAGCGAGTTAATAAAGTTAATGTAAGCATGGACAGGCTCGGAATTAGCCTGCTGTTGATAGCTTGAAAGTCTTGACTTTGATCATAATTCCCTAAGATTGAACTGACGTGTGTGTGTAACCGTACATCATTTTTATTGCCTTATTGTTTCACACAGTGTGTTTAAAAGATATTTTTTGCTTTTCACTCCCCTCTCGCTGTCATTAATACCATATCAACTTACAATAAAGATATAACCATGCTTTCGTTATCTGTAGAAGATAAAACGGTAAAAAGGATTCGATTGTTGAAGAAGTTCAATAGCGTACTTATTCATTTTTTTAAAGAATAAGCAGAATAATGATACCCCCCTCCCCGAGGCGCGATACTCCATTTCTTCTTTGGCAAGTAGCATTCATTACAACTGCAAGAAACACATATATCTCCTCTCAAGATCACCGCGTCAAAAAAATAAAGAAGATGCAAAGAGTAATTCAACTCTCGAAGCTCATTGTAATCGAGGCAATTTCTTCGAAGACAAATTGTTTCAAATGCATAAATCTAAAATGGTTGATCACTCCAACACAACTGACTTCAAAAGCGCACTCCAGAAAGCAGAAGTAGGCACGTATCTATACCAACTCAAAATCAAGCTACCCTGAGTCATTCTATACCGATGTTATAAGGAACACAACTTCCTATCGCATCAATAACTTTATACCTGACTTTCTTTATATCCGCGAAGATCCATTGACGAAAGTTAGAAAGATACTTATTATTGACGCCAAATCATCAAAAGAAATGTCAAAGTCACATCAATTTCAAGTAACCTCTTACGCGTTCTTTTTGAATTATCTCATTAAAGATATTCGCAACTTAGAAGTGGATGAATTGGGAGGTGTTTGGCTTCCTGGTGATATGAATAAGCCGGTGATGTTTCGTATTGATTTTGTACTGAATAAGATCAAGTATATTTACACTGACTCATTGATTTCCATCTCGAACGACTCTAACCCAGATTGGATTTTGGGGAAAAAATGTAACTCTTGTCAATTTATTCGCCAGTGTAAATCAGACGCTGAAGGAACAGTTCGCTCAATACCCTATATGAATGAAGAAAAGGCTTCCAGATTAAAGGAAAGCAACATGACGGATATTGAAGATCTCTCTGAGTTGTTACACAATTTAAAAATCGACAACAGTAGAAGAAGTCCTACTGCTGACGACGACGATGAAACTCAAAATAACATCATGACTGGTTACGAGGAGTATTTGGAGGCTTACAATGAAAAAAAGCCTCGATATATGGGACATGCATCTGTAACTGTTGCTAAAGAAGTGGACCACTCTATATACATCTATTTGCAAATCGACAACTTCTCTCAAAGACCCTTTATATATGGAATATCCGTAATCGATTCTAACGGGCAATTTGTTTCACATGATTGCTTTACAACGGATCTCAATCAACATAATGAGGATGAGCTTTTAGCTTTTAGCGTATTCATGGATCGTTTCGTCAACGACTTGGTGAACACGCTACATTTGATGGACGAAAAGGAATCTCGCTGTTTGATTTACGTTTACAATAGCCAAGAAAAAAAAGTCATACAAAATATATTAACCAGCCTGGTTTCTTCAGAAGGTAGTGAGCTCATTTCAGTGAGTGAAGAAAGGAGGAAAGAGATCATGGCAGACGCGATGCGTTGTCTTGTAGTTTTGTTCCAAGATACTCAATTGTTGGGTCTCCCTGGCGTAGTCCACTTCCCAGAGATGGATGACATACAACGTACATCCTCGGTTGGTAGATTTGTTAGCATTGAGGAGCTTCTCCAACACAATATCGCACTTGGAGTTTCTGGATTCTATGGCTTAAAAGACGCAGTTGAATGGATGGCAGAATCCTATATTAATGGTGAAGATGATGATCTCTCTGGAATTGATGAGAATGATATATACGATTCTTGGAAAGACAGTGTAATACCCGATAAGGAAGGAGAATTGACTTTTGATACCCAGCATTTCGTCAATCAAAGATTCTTTTGGTTACAAGAAATCATGGAATCTTACTGGAACCTTGCAAACGCTTTCATGGAGGAAACAGAAACAGAAATGTATCCCTTAATTTGCAAGCCCTTCAAATGGCCTACGGTGCAACATTTCCGACACCAAATCCTTGCCAAACTTGTATTTTTTAGACAACTGGAGTGTATCAAGGCTTGTGATGAACTTCGTATGGATCGTATCCGAGATCTAACAAAGTTGGATTATGATCGAAACTCAAGTGGAGCAGCTATTGGTGGTCTTGTCCTAGAATTCATAGGACAGCAATCACAAAATCAGTACATTACGCATTTACGATTTAGTGCTCGCTCTTTTCTCAATGGTCCAACTGTAAAACATAAAGTTGAGCACTTATCCATTGATAATTTCAAACGCTACATATTGATCCCTGATGATCGAGAGGTAATTCACACACAAAACCTCCAAATAATGATCTCGTTTTGCTGATCATTACGTATCTGTAGGAAATTATCAGCACAATTCAGTACTCAGATTTGCTATATCTCAACAAAACAAACTTTGTCAAACATGCCATTCGCTGTGTTAACGTTGTAAGAGTAGAAGGCGACGAGATCACTCTAGCAGGTTCAAGAATCCCAAGTGATCTTTCACATAAACGTTTTCGTTTATACAAGAGATATATCGACTTTACTACTCTTGCTAACATTGACGGACTTAAGAAAATTGATGCAGATGAGGAACTTGATGATGTGGTGGTACGTACATTAACCCTAAAACAGTAACTCGTGATTTCTGATTGTGGTATTCATCAACAGAATTTGATACAAGACCCAAATAGCTGGGCAAGTGAAAACATTAACGATGGTTTTAATCTGGACACACACAAGACTGCTATTAAACTTCGAGATGAGTTTTCAATGTCACCCTCTCAGAAAGATATTTCTGCGAATATATTTAGAAAACGATTGCAGATTATTTGGGGCCCTCCAGTACGGCTAACACTTTTATGATTTTGGGTTTACATGCATCAAAAAGTATTAATAACTTTTTATAGGGTTCTGGTAAGACTGAGTTCTTGGCACTCTTCGTTAACTGGTACATACAATGCTTTGCAGAAAGCAACCCCCCTTCTAAAGATTTGATTATTGGAGTTACTGCTTTTACACGTGATGCAATCTTTAATCTCTTGAAACGTATAGAAAAAGTCCAAAAGCGTCATGGGTTTACAGATGTGTTCAGTATTATTTATGTGCATCCTAAGGAGAACGATAGAGATTTTGAGCCCGACTCTAATATGATAGGGTGTGCTTGGGATAAATCTTTCTCCACCATCCGTGCAATGAAGAAAGACGGAACTAAAAGAAATATCTTCGTAATGGGGGCTACTGTATGGAGTTGGGAACGTATCAGAGGAAAATGGAAAACGTTCTCCGGTTGTGACATAATGATTTTAGACGAGAGTACTCAGGTTTGTTGAGCGTTTTAAACTTTAATGATATATTTGAAGGATTGACTTAATTTGTGCAGCTTCTTGTCTCTGACGCATTACTGGGGATTGCCTGTTTAAAAAGACCAAACGGAAAACTAATTGTTGCAGGTGATCATATGGTAAGTGCATAGTACATGCCCGCATATGCATACATACGGTAGACCATTATCTTACCTTTTTTTTTTCCAATACCAACACTGTGTTTCGCCCTTAAAGCAACTTGGACCAATCATCAAAAAAGATTATTCGAACACAATCTCAAGTCTAGAGGATCCACTGTTGTTTGGTTCCATTCAACAGTGTCTCATGCGTACGAGAGATAATCATGCAATACTCACCCGGGAATTCCTATTGCAGAAAGGTGCATTGCATGACTTTGGTCCCAATACACTTCAACTAAAGGATAATTGGCGCATGGTAACTAAGTCTTGCAGTATTGGTAGCATGGGCTGACAATCTCTTATTTTTGTTAGAATGAGGAATTGAACGAATTTTTCAGACAAGTATATGGTCCTGATTATACCTCACGTTATCCAAAGATCAAGCTTCATTTGGATTGGAAAAAAGCTAGTTACTTGCAACGAGCTGAGAAAAAATCTAACCTAATTAAATCCATATTGGACCCTTCTCAATCTATTTCACTGGTCAAATTAAAATACACTAACGAAAACAGGAGCCTGTATAACATGGAAGAAACGGAAGCAAACGTTGTAGAGCAACTGGTGACAGCCTACTTGGATACACTAATTGAAAACGTTTCACCCTCGTTAATCCCTACCAATAGAGATCGAAATGAACCCAGTCTAATGATTGTCACCCCTCATCATAAACAACGTATTGATTGCAGAAAGGTGCATTGCATGACTTTGGTCCCAATACACTTCAACTAAAGGATAATTGGCGCATGGTAACTAAGTCTTGCAGTATTGGTAGCATGGGCTGACAATCTCTTATTTTTGTTAGAATGAGGAATTGAACGAATTTTTCAGACAAGTATATGGTCCTGATTATACCTCACGTTATCCAAAGATCAAGCTTCATTTGGATTGGAAAAAAGCTAACGTACACACTCGAGCTGAGAAAAAATCTAACCTAATTAAATCCATATTGGACCCTTCTCAATCTATTTCACTGGTCAAATTAAAATACACTAACGAAAACAGGAGCCTGTATAACATGGAAGAAACGGAAGCAAACGTTGTAGAGCAACTGGTGACAGCCTACTTGGATACACTAATTGAAAACGTTTCACCCTCGTTAATCCCTACCAATAGAGATCGAAATGAACCCAGTCTAATGATTGTCACCCCTCATCATAAACAACGTATTGCTATTCAAAAAAGAATTCCAGAAGGTATCCCCATAGATACTGTTGAAAAGATGCAAGGACAAGAATGTGATCTCATTATTGCGTGCTTCTCTTGCACAAGCAACAAGAGAGTTGGAAATTATGAATTCTTACGCGATTTTAGAAGGTGGAATGTAGCATTGTCACGAGCTAGGTAAAATCATTGATGATATGCTTACGCGTGCGCGTTACATATCTAACTAAAATGACCTTTTGATAGATGCAAGGTGATTATCCTAACCGTAGATGACATTATCAACCCCAATCCAACAGAAGGAATTTTGAAATCCTTTGGTAAAACATTGGAACCAACTGACGGTTGGGCTTTACTATGTTTATTACAACAGTGGGCAATGGAGAAAAATTCTATTTGGAACTGGATTATCGACTCATGAAAAAAAGCATTTTAATTTATTGGTTTTTAGAAGGAGGGCAATTCGATATATCTAAATTTATCGTTCCCGATTTTAATAAAACAAGTTGTGAGAGGGAAATACAGAAAATTGAGATCTTTTTTTATAGAATGTATAATATAGAATAACAGAAGGAAAGAAATTATAAGCTAATTGTAATATTTTGATGAGGGTTGGGTGGCTTTACAAGTTTGAATAGTCAAATCTTTCATTAGAAGAGTTTTGTGAAAGGAATGACTCGTTAGCAGTGTTATTGTGACTTGATGTTAGTTGATGAGATTTGAATTGATACTCTGTATTGCCTTCCATTGAAGGTTGAGGAGAATGTTGAGAAGATGAGGAAGATAAGCTATGATCATAGTGTGTACGTTTTGGTAAAACATTGGAACCAACTGACGGTTGGGCTTTACTATGTTTATTACAACAGTGGGCAATGGAGAAAAATTCTATTTGGAACTGGATTATCGACTCATGAAAAAAAGCATTTTAATTTATTGGTTTTTAGAAGGAGGGCAATTCGATATATCTAAATTTATCGTTCCCGATTTTAATAAAACAAGTTGTGAGAGGGAAATACAGAAAATTGAGATCTTTTTTTATAGAATGTATAATATAGAATAACAGAAGGAAAGAAATTATAAGCTAATTGTAATATTTTGATGAGGGTTGGGTGGCTTTACAAGTTTGAATAGTCAAATCTTTCATTAGAAGAGTTTTGTGAAAGGAATGACTCGTTAGCAGTGTTATTGTGACTTGATGTTAGTTGATGAGATTTGAATTGATACTCTGTATTGCCTTCCATTGAAGGTTGAGGAGAATGTTGAGAAGATGAGGAAGATAAGCTATGATCATCCATTGAAGCATTTTGCTGCTGTTGTTGTTGTTGTTGTTGTTGTTGGTGATGCTGTGAAACCATGCCCATGTATGCTACGGTAGAGTCGATACAGAATGGTACAGGAGACTTTGCTACTCCATCCAATGTAGTAGACATCGGAGATGATGCGTTGTCGTTTGTCATAATTAATGGGGATGATGGAGAGGTTAGACATTCTTCTACAGAGTTGGATGATGAGCATGTTCTATGAAGTGCCAAGCGATAAGGTGATGTCAGTTTATTTCCAGGGGTTATTGCGGACGCCGCCGTTGCTGCTGTTGTTGTCACGGGTGAAGGGTGCTGTGCTACAACGGAAAGTGGATCTACCACCGACAGGCGTTGGGATGAGGCGGAAGAGCAATTACTTGGAGATAATACAGGCGACGGTAAACCAGGTGTATCATTCATGGGTGTTACGTTGGTATCACCTTGTTTATCAAAGTCTTTAAAAAAAGACATGTCGGCTGATCTTCTGTTATTGCCTTTGATAGGCGATGAAGAGGAGGAGGATGCAAACGGTCTATTTGGTTGGTCGCTTGTGAAGGAGTTTGTTGTAGCAAAGTGGTGATTGGAAGGTGGAGTTGTATACATCATTTTATTTTCACAGATAGATGCAGTAGAATTTGCTTCAAGACAAACTTCATTTCCGGTAGTATTAAAATTCGAAAGAATTGAATTTGTTTCAGGATAATTAGCCGATGAAATACTTGTAAGGTCTGGACATGATTGACGGTGAGAATAAAATGGCTGCTGCGTGCTCATGGAAGAATAAATATTATTACCATGAGCATAACCACTAGTAAACGGTGTAGATTGGCTATGATGATGGACAGTGGCACTAGCAGGTAGGCTATATGTAACAGAGGAATGTTGACGAGCTGATAAAAGCGTTTCATGTGATGGCATACGTTGTTGACCGTATTGATGATAGTTGGGGTAGCCGTATTGTGGTTGAGTATTAAAATTGCGCTCATAACCACCATAAGGATGACCACAGTAACCATATTGGGATGTTCGGCGAAGCGCAGAAGCTGAGGAAGAACTTGCGCCTGCATCTGTCGATAGTGATCTACCATCACGGAAACTACGGCTCATGTTATTTATACCGAGTAACCACGGATCATTGTTATTGCTGGCATGGTTTGAGCGATGCAAAGATGAGTCACTGCTTGATCTATTAGAGCGACTACGAATATTTGTTCGGACTCTTTGCTCGTTGTCTACAGCACCCTGATCCACAGTCCAATAAGAACCTTTACCAGGCTCATTTACAGGACGTGGAACACGAACAAAGCTTTTGTTTAGTGAAAGATTGTGACGAATGGAATTCTAAATCAATCGAATGAGGTTAGTTACACTGAAATTCCCCTGAAATCTTTGATGTCGCACAGCTCCCCCTAATTTTTTTTTTACTTTCTTCGTCTCACCTTCCAACCCGAACCGGCTGATCCGTAATATGGATAGTGGTCAATGACCCATTGGTAAATTTGACTAAGAGTCAGTTTGTTTTCGGAACTGCGTTCAATAGCATATTTTATTAATGTCGCGTAAGAGTATGGTGGCTTTCCTTCCGTATTCTTTTCTACGCACATATCAGTTGTTGAGGTACGACTTCTAGTAGACTTTGATGTATCAGACATATAAACATCAGCATCAGCATCGGCCATCAGATTTGCACTATTGCTATTATTGGTGTTAGGAGCTGAGTAGTATTGTTCCGTATTGGTAGAAGTAGATTGTATCCAAGGTGTGTTATCGATAGGAGAATCTAATCCTTTATGAATTTTTGGAGTTGCAATGGCAGTCATATTTCTTGATGGCAAATACTGCATTACGTCTATACAAATTTTATAGCGAAAAGAAAAGAAAAATAAATAAATATAGAGAGGGAAGAGGAAGAGGTAAAGAAGTGAGAAAGAAGAGTTTTTAATTTTAAAGGAAAAATTGGTTTGGAAGTCATATCAGGTGTCATAAAATCATTTGTGTTTGAACCGTACTGTTAGTAAATGACGTGGCTGCCGTATCAAAAACTACATGAATCCACCATGAAATATATAGCCCGTACACTAAAAGGAAGGGGAAATGCGAAGGCTACAGTATTGGATATGCAGTAAACTTTATTTTGGCGCGAGTAACCTTGTTTGTATCCTTCTAGCCACTTCCTTTGTGACTTTATGAGGAAAAAGGTAAGAATTTCCCCAAGTATGTATAAGAACTAACTTCCTCATATTTCACCTAAAAATGTCCTTCGTGTACATTTATAACCGAAGGTATGACAAAGTATGAAATGCTAGAGTTTAGGTTAGTATTTGGGGCTTCAAATCCGACATGTGTGTATGCACTAAAATACATTCAAAGAGAAAAGAGTCATTTTCGTATGGTGGTGGCGATTTTGACCCTAACTTTTTTCGCCTTCCTCCTTTGTTTCTAATTGGAGTAATGCGAGTCTTCTTTTTTAGTCATAAAGTTGTAGCTGCTGATACGTACATACGTTGTACATGTTCAATTCATGTAATGGAAAACGATATACTATGAATAGATAATCATATTTTTTATTGTTGTTGCGATCAGGGCAACACTTCAAATATATAAAAGTAATTATTTATACACAAAGTAGGTTTGTTATAAACTTTAAAATTATAATTTTACCGTTTTTAAGCAAGGTTTTGGTGTTCTGTTTTCTTTATGTGTCCCTCGCCAAACTTTCACTTTCTCGCTACCCCTTCTTTTTTATTTGCTTCCTCTTTTTGTTACCCAAATCGTTTGGGTACTCAGCACATAGACATTCGTAACAGTAAGAATAGCTTCTTGTAGATTTTTAATTAGTTATTATCATTATCAATGTGTGTCCGGATTTGGTCAGATAAGTTGCTAAAAAGAGAGCTTATTTTTGGTTGAGAAATGAACTGATTGGGATTCCTCTTCCCTCTTATAGAAAACTCAAAGTGTTTCATGATTTGAGGGAATGAGATCCATGGGGGGAGGGGCGTTGCAAAAAGTGAAAAGTAATTATAGCATGATGTGCTCGTTCCCACAGGAAAACCACTTTCTCTCGCCTACTTTGAATTTGTTACAATTACGAATGAGTACATATACATTTAGATATATTTAGATATATTTCATTTTTACCATTAATCAACTCATAAATTATATCTAAAAGATTTCACGAGCAAAAGGATGATAATGATGCTGATCTTTTCAACAAGAGTAACACACACCTGATACGTTTTAACAACACAACAAGAGCTATTTTTGTGAATTACTTAATAAAGAGAAAGATTTTCGCAACTAAAAAGATAGGCGTTAAGGATATATTATTACGCCAATCAAATCACGAATTTCACACGGATTTAATGCCAAATTGATAAATTCAAGCAGTGTTTCTATAGCAATTAGAACCGACGGAATGCTTCCGTCCTTGCTTTATCTCATCGTCGTATTCTGTCGACTTCACATGATTTACATGCTTTCCTATGCTATTTTTTTGCATGAAAACTGTACCTCTTTTTCTTTTTCTTTTTATTAAAAATATTATACAGAGCGGGGTTATGTTGTATGTACTTTGAGAATCTTAAAAAAAAAGTATTTACTGTTGTTGCTGTTGTTGTTGTTGTTGTGATTGATCTTGTTGCTCAGTGCCAGGTGGGGGAGCTAAAGGCTGGCCCTAATAAAAAAAAAGTAGTTAATAAAACCTGCTTGGAAAATTTCCTAATAAGTCAGATACATACTGAAGCAGCTTGAGTCATCAAATCCCATACAGACATTTTCATTTCCTTCATCATTTGCATTTGTCTTTCCATATCTTGAGCCATGGCTTCTTCTTGACTCTTCTTTTGTTGCTCAAACTCAGTAGCAAAAGTTTCTCTAACATGCTTTCTCATTTGCTCTAAGTAAGTGGGAGGAGGACCCTCAACTGGAGGAGCAGATCCACCGCCCAAGAGAGAGCCCAAGTTACGTGAAGTCTTCTTCTTCTTTTGCTCTTCTTCCCATTGTAATCTATGCATTCTGTTCATTTCTTGTTCACGCTTAGCCCATTCAAGAGGGATATATTCACCCTCGAAACTCTTTAATACAGGTCTGATATCATCGGGAGTTGTCAAAGCGACAGCTGTTTGATTTACAAACAAACAGATAACTTTGGTTAGTCATACGTTCATTCATGTAAACAAATCTGTTTCATTTACCTTCCAAGAAAGGAATATACTCCAAAAGCCCCTGATCCTTTACTTCTCCAGTCCATGGCTTCAAAGCAATACCATTCTCTGGCTGCATGCTGAATGACTCAGGGTTGGAGTCCATGATGATTACCTTGCTCAAATCACGGTTCAAGTGGGATAGATCTTTCACGTATTTGCCATCAACATAACGAGTTGCTTCACGGTAAAGTCTATACATGGCATATTGGTAGGGGTCGAGTTTATCCAAAATAGGTTGAGCATTCTATAAGGAACGAATCAGTCTATATTTTCTTTATCATTTTGAACTTTTTGCCATACCATAGAAGATTGAGAGGTGAAAATAACGATTTCGTAGAATTGAGAAAGGTAAGAGAGGAAGTAATCGACACCAGGTCTCTTGGCATGTCTCCAACCATGTTCTTTCTGCAGTACAAAAATAATTTAGTATCTTTTCAACACTAGAAATTAGCTTTATACTAACATCCCAGGTAGACTTGACCAAAGTCTCATCCAAGTTGATGACCAAGGTATAAGCACGACGATATGGCTCGGGCAAAGGCTCAGGTAAAAGTTTGTCCCACATAGGTTCATTCATACTTTGTTGAAATTCGTGGAAACGATCGCGACAACGATAGAAGGCAGCAGAAAGAGGGTTTTCTTCGACATACTATTAACACGTTAGTAAATGTTGTATGAACAATCTCATTTATTCGAGCTACCTTGTCTTCTCTACCGTCTTCAAAATGACGACCTAAAATGTTGAATTGCAGAAAAGTTACTTGTCAGCTTGAGAGCTTAAGACTTATTATTTGACATACCGTAGTAAAACAAACCACCAAGAGCAAGACCAGAAATGGCACCAGCTGTTAAAGCAATTTCTTTGGCATTGCCACCTTTCTCTCCCTTTGCTTTTGAGGGCTTTTTGTCACCCTTAGGAAGGGTGGCTTTACTCTTAGCGGTGCCTGTCTTTTGAGCTAAAGCTTCTTCGGCCAACTTGTGAGCAGCAGAGTTGGAAGGTTGCTCTGGTGTGGAGCTATAAGCTCTCTTCAATGCAGTTGAAGCATTCTTTTCAAGTCTCAAAATGGAACGACGAAACATATTGATATTTCAGTGTATGTGAAAAGTGAGAATATTATGCTGAAATTGCTTAAATTCACTGCGAAAGAAAGACATAGAAGGGTGGCTTATCCTCTATATTTTCCCCCTGCGGTCCAACCGGGGTATAATGAGAGCAAAATTAATTTTCCGCTTCCCTTTATGGACGAAGATTGCTCGCATTTGGTAGCGAAGAGATAGACACCAAGGTGTAAAATAAAAAAATCATTATTATTATCGGTTATTTATCATCATGATAGCAGAGTTTTTTTTTTTTATCTCGTTCTCTATTTCAGAGTTTTTGAATTACAAAAGACAACATGGAGCACTTATAAGCGTAGCGTGAAAAAAGTAAAAATAACTGAACACAAGCAGACCATATAAAATATCACAATAATTTCCTTGCTTTACTTACTACAGGTCCATCGAACTGGTTTGCATTTCTTTAAAGTTACAACATATATTGTTTGTTCAAAGTTCCTTTTAAATTCAACTGTGCAATTTGTTTTGTAATTTTTCTGGTTTCCGTCATGCCTTATTTGTTATACTTTACTTCACAAAGCTTTTCAGCATTTTTTAACTTTCTCTTTTGTTGAAGCACGATTGTCCTTTTCTTCCTTCTTTCTTTTAGCACTAGGTTTTTTCTTTTTTACACAAAAAAAGGGTTTTCTCTTTAAATGGATGAGAATAACAATCATCCGCCACCTATACCACCGTCGAAGCACCATCATGGAGAAAGACAGAGACCATCCGACTCCGCACCAACACTTGGAATAAATGCTTCGTCTTCCTCGATTGACGTATCCAGCAAGAATTCACTTCCTGGAACTATCGGCAAAGAACATAAATCCAAGCATCATGGACATAAAAAATCATCGCATAAAGACTTTCCTGAGATTCGGGCATATTATGCAAAGTAAATATATTTTTCTAGCTAACAATAAATTTTGACAACTAAACTTTTCTCTCAGTATTGCCAAAGACAGTGGTGCACCCATGAGCCATAACCAAAGCACTGAGTCATTTGCTTCAAGTAATTCTCAAGCTAGAAGTGATATATCACCAACTTCCTCGACCTCTTCCTCAATACACCTTCCTCAAGGAAAAAATCTCGTGTCGGCCTCTGAAGGTATTTGTTTATATAAAAAAGATATTAAATAATGCAAGAATGTTGATTGACAATATTTTTTATTTTCTATTGATAGGCCATATCAGAAAACCGAAAAAGAGTATTGATGACCATAGTAAAAAAGCATCTCGATCTACAGAGTTCCCACCCAGATATGTCTCCTCACCTCCATCTCAGAAAAGTAGCACATCGACATTGCAACAACTACAGCCTCCTCAAATATATAGGGAAGATAATGATATCTTCGATGTAGATGTTTTAGCAGCTTTAACGGATGGTGAAGATGGCCGATATATGCGATACGCCACCTCCGCAGATTCCATGCTGGCTCTGATAGAAAGCCGAAAGTATAAAGGCGCTATGGCGTTAACAGCTTCCGCTAATGACAGTCAAGCCTCTTTACAAACCAATGTCAGCTACAATAACAATATGAACACACTACAAGGTTATGCTACTGAAGACTCTCCATATCCCGCTTGGGGCCCCGAAGATCAAATTCCTATTACACTTAAGGAATTAGAAAGTACCTTTGTAAAAATCGGAAAAAGATTTGGATTCCAAACAGACAGCGTAAAAAACATGAGCGAGCATTTAATGGTCATGTTAGATTCCCGTGCATCTAGAATTAGTCCTCAATTGGCTCTCGATACCTTACATGCTGATTATATCGGTGGTAATAATGCTAATTACCGAAAGTGGTACTTTGCCTCTCAGATGGATACGTATGACCAAACTGAAGAGGAGAAAATTATAGCTGCTGATATAGGCGATGAACACGAACAATTACTACGTATGGAAGAAAAGTGGATGCTCTCTATGAGAAACTTGACAAACCAAGAAAAGCTACGTGATTTGGCCCTCTACTTACTTTTATGGGGTGAAGCTGCCCAAGTCGTTTTACACCTGAGACCTCTTGCTTCATTTACAAAGTTGCTTCAGACTACTACAAACATGTTGAAAACGAGACTGACTTTGAAGATGTACCCGAAGGCACATACTTGGACGAGGTTGTTAAGCCGCTATATCAATTCTTTAGAGACCAAACATATGTATTTACCAACGGAAAATACGTCAAAAGAGAAAAAGATCATGACAAAGTGGTCGGCTACGATGATGTGAATCAATTCTTTTGGCACTCGACTTGTTACGATCGCATTTTAATCGGCGAGCCCGGTGATAAAAGTAAAGTCAGCAAGGACAAAACTCTTGGAAAATTACCTCCTCATGAGAGATACAACGCATTAGCAAACGTTAACTGGAAAAAGACCTTTACAAAGACTTACAAAGAAAAACGTTCCTGGATGCATGCTTCAATCAACTTCTCAAGAGTCTGGGTTATTCACATCGTTACCTTCTGGTACTACATTATGGCAAATGCTTATTCCCTCTATTTTGACGCTGATAAAGAAATTGCTAAAGAAGAAGTCGCTGTGCAAATTTCGATTGTAGCTTTGGGTGGTGTTGTTGCTTGCTTTTTGATCTTGATGGGTTCTTGTGCCGAATTGGCTTATCTTCCTGTTAGCTGGAAAAGTTCAAAATATGTGCTGCGTCGTATTTTCTTTTGTTTTTTTTGATGCTTGTAAATGGTGGTCCTTCATTTTACTGCGTTGTACTAGACAGAACTAGTGGTATATCCAGATTGGTTTCTATCATTCAATTACTAGTCAGCGTCCTTACAACACTGTACTTGTCTATTGTTCCTTCCTCACGTCTCTTTATGAGAAAGTCACAACATACTCGAGAAGAACTTGCCAACGAAACTTTCACAGCCAACTTCCCACCTTTGAAAAGAATCGACCGTATCATGTCCATCTGTTTATGGGTCACTGTTTTCGCCTGTAAATTGCTCGAATCTTACTTTTTCTTGGCTTTGTCTTTCAAGGATCCCTTGAAAGCTATCAGTACAATGACCATTACAAATTGTAACGACAAAATTATTGGCTCTATGATTTGTGAACAGATGCCCCGAATTACCATCGCTATCATGTTCTTTATGGATTTGGTTCTGTATTTCTTGGATACTTATCTCTGGTACATTATTTTGAACACTATATTCTCTGTTGCACGATCTTTCTACCTTGGTATCTCTATCTGGTCTCCTTGGAGAAATATATTTGCCAGTTTACCCAAGAGAATTTTCATCAAATTACTGGCTACACCCGATATTCAAGTCAAGTACAAGCCCAAGGTCTTATGTTCTCAAATTTGGAATGCAATTGTTATCACCATGTACCGCGAGCATTTGATTACTGTTGATCATGCTCAACGTATGCTTTATCAACAGGTAAAATCAGAAATAAGCTGTGCTTAAATTACAATACTTACTTTTTAATTGTTTACGTACTTAGGAAGTAAATCCTATGGATGGACATCGCACTTTGAAAGCTCCCACTTTCTTTGTTACCCAAGAAGATACCTCTTTCAAGACTGAATACTTTCCTCAACATGGTGAAGCTGAACGTCGTATTCACTTTTTTGCTCAAAGTTTGACCACTCCTATGCCTCCTTCTCACCCTGTTGAGTGCATGCCAACTTTTACCGTTTTGACTGTAAGTTTTCTTTTCTACGAACACTAATAGAATGGAGTCGACTAATTAGTTTTTTTTTCTTTCAATTAGCCTCACTACGGAGAAAAGATTTTATTGTCTTTGCGAGAGATTATTTGTGAAGAGGATAACAGCACGCGTGTTACCTTATTGGAGTACCTCAAACAATTGCATACCGTTGAATGGGACAACTTTGTCAAGGACACCAAGATTTTGGCCGACGATGAAGGAAGAGAGAGCGTAGACACCGATAAAATCAAAAGTGATTCTGATCTTTCCCATGCCAGTAATCTCGAAAAGAACCTTGCCAAGAGTGATATTGACGATTTGCCCTTCTATTGTATTGGCTTCAAGTCTTCCAAGCCTGAATATACTTTGAGAACTCGTATCTGGGCCTCCCTTCGTGCACAAACTTTATATCGTACTGTTTCAGGTTTTATGAACTACAAAAAGGCCATTAAATTGCTTTACCGTGTGGAAAACCCCGAAACTGTGAAATTGTATAACGATGATAAGGAGAACTTGGATCATGATCTTGATCGTTTGGCGGGTCGTAAATTCAAATTCTTGGTTGCCATGCAGCGCTATGCTAAATTCAGTCCAAGCGAAGCTGCTGATGCTGATTTCTTGTTTAAGGCGTTCCCTGAACTTCAAGTTGCTTATGTTGACGAAGAGCCTCCAACGGAAGAAGGCGGTGAGATCACTTACTACTCTGCCTTGATTGACGGTACATCTGCCATTGATGAAGAAACCGGCAAGCGTATTCCTAAATACCGTATTCGTTTGCCCGGTAATCCTATCATTGGTGATGGTAAATCAGATAACCAAAATCATGCTATCGTGTTCTACCGTGGTGAATTCTTACAATTAGTCGATGCCAATCAAGATAACTACCTTGAGGAATGTCTCAAGATCAGAAATGTGCTTGGTGAATTTGAAACTTTGGAACCTACCCATATCTCTCCCTACTCTGCCGCTTGCCCTAAACCCAAGAATTCTCCTGTCGCTATTGTTGGTGCTCGTGAATACATTTTCTCTGAAAATGTGGGTGTTTTAGGTGATGTTGCTGCTGGTAAAGAACAAACCTTTGGTACTCTTACACAACGTATCATGGCCAAGATTGGTGGTAAATTGCATTATGGTCACCCTGACTTCTTGAATGCTATTTTCATGACAACTCGAGGTGGTGTTTCCAAGGCTCAAAAGGGTCTTCACTTGAACGAAGATATTTACGCTGGTATGAACGCTTTTACTCGTGGTGGTCGTATCAAGCATACCGAGTACTATCAGTGTGGTAAAGGTCGTGATTTAGGTTTCGGTTCCATCTTGAACTTTACAACCAAGATTGGTACCGGTATGGGTGAACAGATGCTTTCTCGTGAATACTACTACATTGGTACTCAGTTACCTCTTGATCGCTTCTTGACTTTCTACTATGCTCACCCTGGTTTCCACATCAACAATATCTTTATCATGATGTCTGTTCAAATCTTCATGTTGGCTATTTTGTTTATTAGTGCTATGGGCGCCACACTGACCATTTGTGAGTGGAACCCAGATGCCCCACCTGAAGCTCCTCTGACTCCCGCTGGTTGTCACAACCTTGTTCCCATCTTTGACTGGGTGAAGCGTTGTATTCTATCCATTGTCGTTGTATTCTTTGCTGCCTTTTTACCTCTGTTCTTGCAAGAATTGACTGAAAGAGGATTCTGGAGAAGTTTAACTCGTATGGGTCGTCATTTCATCTCTCTCTCTCCCTTGTTTGAAATCTTTGTCACTCAGATTTACACCAACTCTGTCTTGGAAAACTTGGTTTATGGTGGTGCTATGTACATTGGTACAGGTCGTGGTTTTGCTACATCTCGTATCCCCTTCAGTACATTGTATTCCAGATTTACAGGCCCCAGTATCTACGTCGGTGCAAGAAATTTAGTGATCATGCTGTTTGCTTCCATCGCCTATTGGATTCCTCATTTGATTTATTTCTGGTTCACTGTCGTTGCTTTGATTGCCTCACCTTTTGTTTTCAACCCCAATCAATTTGCACCTATTGACTTTTTGATTGATTACAAGGAATACATTCGATGGTTATCGCGTGGTAACTCCAAGACGCATGCAAACTCATGGATCGCTCATACTCGCGGTGCAAGAGCTCGTATCACTGGTTACAAGAGATCTGCTTCAGATGCTTCAAAGATTGCCGATTTACCTCGTATTGGATTGGGTTCAATCTTTGTTTCTGAAGTGTTGATGCCCTTTGTGTACGCTTGTTTGTGTACTATTCCATATACGTTTGTAAAGAGCTTTGATTCCGTTGACCCTACTCTCCCCGCTACTGGCCCCAGTCCGCTTATTCGCATTGGTGTTATGGCACTAGGACCTATTATTGTCAATATCGTAGGCTTGGCCGTCTTCTTCGGTATGTCTGTTGGTATTGGTTCGATTTTAAGTTTATGGGTAGTGAAGTTTGGTTCTATCATGGCTGCCTGTGCTCACGCCTGGTCTGTCATTAATGTAATCATCTTTTTCGAAGTCTTCTTTGTCCTTGAAGAATGGAAGGTGGTGAATGTGGTCCTCGGTATTGTTTCCATGATTGGTATTCAGCGTTTCGTGCTCAAGTTGTTGACGGTCTTATGTCTGACCCGTGAGTTCAAGCAAGATGAGTCCAATAGAGGTTGGTGGACCGGAAAGTGGTACGGTCGTGGTGTAAGTATATTGTTTCAGATGTTGCAAGGTATTATTTTAGCTAACTTTTCTTTTATGTATAGCTTGGATGGCATGTCATTACTCAACCTGGAAGAGAGTTTATTTGTAAAGTTATTGAGATGACCGAATTTTCCACTGACTTTATTTTGGGTCACATTATTCTCTTTTTCCTGTCACTGTTCATCCTCATTCCTTACATCAATACTGCCCACTCATTGATGCTGTTTTGGTTGCGACCTTCCAAGCAAATTCGTGAACATATCTGGACAGCCAAGCAACGTAGACAACGGAAGCGTGTGGCCATTTCCTATGGTATCATGTTCTACACCATGTTTTTGTTATTTATTGGTCTTGCTGTTGCACCTATGATGTTGGGCAAGTCTTTGCTTGGTGGCATGATCAATGTTCAAGATCTTCCTATTTAAACTATTTATTTCTATTCCTTTCATTACCCCCCTCTCCCTCCCCTTCCTCAAAATCAGCATTATTTAGATGCATATATGTAAGAGTTACGTATATCTGTAAGCATTCCTTTAAAACAAAATGTATAAAAAAATTATAATAATAAAATAAATCACTCAATACAACTTTGTATATAACAATCAAAAAGCAAAAAAAGAGAAGCCTTGGCATTAATAATATTGTAGTAGTAGTATTATGTACATGATTTATTTTACGAAATTTATTAAACGACCTCAAGCGACTGCAAGATTTTAACACCAATTTCGAACTACAAGAAGCATGGAAAGGTGAGAAACAATGATGATGATGATAGAATGACATGAGACTTACACAAGCAACGACGACGGCAATAATAATCAAGTAAATGATGATTAAAGTTTGATATTCTACACCAAAGTTAGTCAAATGGTCTCTAAGCATAGACAATAAATCTGAAATAACACGAAGACGGTCATTCAGAATTTGGGCTCTTTGAGGAATCTCGAGATATTCTCTAATCGCTGTGTACATTGGCTGTAAAGCAGGTTCAGACCAAAAGATTTCAGGTGTATCTAAAAGACAAAAATGCATGATTAAATACAATTCTCTTTAAACAACTATATATAATACATTACCTAACACGTTGGAAACAAGATTGACATTCATTCTTAACGTAAAGAGTTCACCGTTGATTTTAGTGATTTCAGAACGAGTTTTACCCAAACGACCAGTTTCAGCCATTTCCTTGGGTAAATGCTTGGTATCTTCAATGGTTTTATCCATAATATCTTCATATCTTGCTACGACAGCGCTCTGAGAAAGACCATGCGATAAAGTCAATTTAATCATATGGTTGCTACTCTTCAATGTGATCATATCATTAAAGATTCTAGGCTTCATTTGAGAAGTATCGTATTGGAAGTGAATTTCTTCAATTTGCATATCTTCGTCTGGGTTATCTCTGAATGGATCAATGGCAAATTGCATAAAGTCTTCCAACATCAAGAGTTCTTCTGCACGACGGAAGTTCCAGAATACAACGACACCATAATCGAAAATAAAGACTTCACCACCTTTAAAGGGTTCACGAACTGGTTTTGATGGTTCTTCTTCAATGCGACTTGTATTTAAACCTCTATCTTTGCTATCATCAATCTCGGTAGGTGAAGAAGGGATTTCAATATCATTTGAATCAACACCTTCATCAGCGAATGGATTATCAAATATACCATGTTCTCTCTCTTCTTCAGTGGGTGTTGGCTCTGCAATTTGTTGACTATGGAATTCATCTTGAAGTCTTTGTTCTTGCTCTTGTTGCAGCATTTCTTCATCATAAGAGTCGATTCTATTGTGATAATGTTCAGAGTAAGGTTGATTAGGATAAGGTTGACCAGGACGAGGTTGAACTATAGTTGGTGCTTCAGCACGTGCATTATAATGATCCTCGTCATAATCCATTTCATCTTCGTCAGCGTTGTTGTTATTGGATGACTTTGGAACATAACTTCTCACCTTGATGTTATACAAATTATCTTTATCAGGACGTAAAGTTCTAAGAGGGAAATGGTAAGCTGCATAAAGACACTCATCATATAAACGAGGTGCTACACAATGATGCTGACGTAAGAAGGGTCTAAGACGAGTCAAATCATATCCTTCACCAGTACAATAAGCTGCTGCTCGAGGTAAAAGAGCTAATTCACGCTCATCCTTTGTCATTCTTTCAGCTTGAGTACGAGATCCAAAAGTCCACTCAATAGGCAATGGAACACCAGCAGTTCTTGGTTGACTTTGCTCATCTTGCCATTGCTGGTGTTGATGCTCATCGTACGATGTCGTAGAAGTACGACGTAATTCTTCCGCTTTTGCCTTGTTGTAAGGAGAGGTGGCGTTGACTTCAGAGCCTCCAGAGTTGTCCGTGCCAGTGTTGGAATCAACGGGTAAAGTCGACTGCATAGTTGTTTCTGCGTCGTCTGTACTTGACTGAGGGAACAAGACGAGCTTTTGAGATACTTTTGTACTTCTTAATGGCTGAGTGGACTTTCCACGCACAGCATTACTACTGTTGTTATTACTGGTATTGTTGTTGTTATCCATCATGGAAGCAAGTGTGTTTGTTAAATTAGAAGTGCTCTTGGAGGATTGAACAGATTGAGGGATTGGGTTAGTCTTGAGGACTTGTTTGGAAATAGCAGAGGGCTTTTGGTTCCCCGGCTTTTTAGAACTTCCTTCAGAAGGTCTATTTGACATTTTGTTTATCGTAAAGTTTGACAGAGAGAAACAAAAGAAAACGAGCGGGACATTTTTGTTGAAGCACGGGGGATGAATCAGGAAAACCTGTTTAAACTCCGGAACTTCTGTTCTATTTTATGCAGCAGCATTCTACCTCATAGATGTGGTATTGAGAAGGTTAAAATACAGGGAAGTAAGCATATAAGATGCTATACTTTAAACTAGTGAACAGCTGCGTGTATATTAAGCTGGAAATGAGCTACTCAGAACGAAATGCTTGAGTGGAATTTATTAGAATTTCTTTGTGAGAAAACACCCGTTCGAATCCTACTGAAGGCAATATCACGGCCAATATATGTATAGTAAGACATTGATAGTATTATAATAGTCAGAAGGCGTGGGTTATACTCGTGTCAAGAGGAAACTAGCGATAATTTACTCAGCAAAATGCCTCACTTTCTACATATCTAAAGCACATATTCATTTATAATTGTAAAGCACAATTATAAAGCACTAAGAGCTTCCTTGCACCTTAACACAATGCAAGATATTAAATTAGTTAAATTAATTGATATATTTCTTTAAAAATCTTCTATAACAATCAACTGTTTGATATTGATACCGTATAAGCTTACATTTACTCCACTCTATTGATAAAAATTCCAACAAATCACATCAAAGAGAAAAACCGTCACATTTGCCAAAAGGGACAAAAAGTCAAAACCACTTTTTTTTCAATTTTTTTTTCCTCGACTTCTTACATAAAGCAACATAGAAAAGATGCCTAAATTGACAGCAAAGGCCACCAAGAAGCAAGACAGTACCGAGGATATGAGAGCCTTTGGTCCTATTTTTAACAAGGATCTCGGTCAGCACATTTTGAAGAATCCTCTTGTTGCTCAAGGTATTGTTGACAAGGTAAGATCTAAGTGACACTACGAGTTGCCACAGCAATCTATAACTCTTGTTGTGTCATGTAGGCTAATCTCATTGGATCTGACACTGTGTTGGAAATCGGTCCCGGTACTGGTAACTTGACTGTAAGAATTCTTCAAGCTTGTAAGAAAGTATATGCAGTAGAAATGGATCCTCGTCTTGCAGCAGAATTACAAAAGCGTGTCAACGGAACGTAAGTATACAGTATGTGATTTGGCTTAGAAAAGGATGATATCAAGCTTACGCTCCTCGAATAATACGTAGTCCTGATCAAAAGAAACTCAACATTTTACTCGGTGATTTCATGAAAACTGAATTACCTTATTTCGATGTCTGTATCAGTAATACCCCTTACCAAATTTCATCTGTGCTCGTCTTCAAATTGCTCGAACATCGTCCCTTATTCCGTTGTGCTATTCTAATGTTTCAGCGTGAATTTGCTTTACGTTTAGTAGCTAAACCTGGAGATGAATTATACTGTCGTCTTTCTGTCAATGTTCAATTATTAGCCAAGGTCGATCATGTCATGAAGGTCGGTAAGAATAACTTTAGACCTCCTCCCAAGGTCGAATCTTCCGTTGTTCGTCTTGAACCCAAGAACCCTCCTCCACCAATCGATGTCAAAGAGTTTGATGGTTTATTACGTATTTTATTTACAAGAAAGCACAAGATTTTCCCTGCTAATTTCAAGCAAACCACTGTCTTGAATATGCTCGAACAGAATTACAAGACTTATTGTTCTGCACACGAAATGGTAAAGAGAGTAGTTTGAAAAGGGTTAGGAACTGGCTTATATTAATTTTGTGACTATACATAGATGGTCGAGTCTGATTTCGATATCAAGACCAAAGTGATGGGTATTATTGAATCTGTCGGTATGTCTGATATGCGTGCTGCTCGTTGTGATTTAGATGATTTCCTCAAGTAAGTAATAATAGTAGAAGAGATTACGGAGCGATCTCTAACTTTACTTTTTTTTTGTTCTCTAGGCTTTTACTTGCTTTCAACAATGCCAATATTCATTTCTCTTAATTTTTATTTCTTTTCCCCTTGTTTTTGTACTATTTTCAAAAAAGTGTATACCAACACTACTCTCTTCATACTCTCTTTAATTAGCATAAAATCTTTTGTAAATGGATCTCATTTCCTCATATTCTGTAGACAAAATTAATAAACAACGCTGAAAACCTCATACTATTAGACAGATCTAACTTGAGGTTTTGCCCGTGCTACGTTGGAAATCAGAGTATAAAAAGCGAATCATGCAGCCGGTTGAATATATCATATTTTTCAAGTTGTTTCTACGTAGGAGGGTGAAGAATGCATACGTTTTTTTTTGTTTTTTTTAGTTTGCGATCTAAAGAATATAATAGGAGAAGGTACCAGAAAATGAAGTTCATTGTTGCACCCGTTCATTAAGAAAAAGATGTGGATCCCAAACAAACATCATTAATTTAATTAAGGATCCGCGCCACTTGTGCGATTTTCGCACTGTGTAACTTGTTTGAGTGGAGGAGGGCCTTCCAGGGCTCTTTCACGCTCTTTATTATTCTCTGCTGCTGTGACTTTTTGAATAAACGACTAAAAAAACCTTTACACCTTTTTTTTAAGTTGGCGGCTCCCTTTTTTATTTTCCCTCTTTTTTTTTTCTCTCTTTCTTTGTTGCTTCTACTTTCTCTCCTTTTTTTTTTTCTACAGATATATAATTTTCATCAACACATAAAAAGCAATTTAAAAAATGATGACCGAAGCAGCCATAAGAAGCAATAATGATATTTTGCTTGATTCAACAAAAAAGGAAGAGCAAAATAACAACACTAGCTTCATTATGGACAAAGATACGCTGATAACGCACGGATCGGCAATTACAGTGCGTTCTCAAAGTTCATCGTCGTTGGCAGATAAATCCGCCTATTATTCTGACGATGCAGAAAGTAGCCATGATTCCATCGATACCATAGCGACGAATGAAGATAATAACAACAGCAACAACAAGAAATCAGAAAAGGATGTCATTGAAACAGATATCAGTAATGGTGGTGGTGGTACTCGTCGTCGTCGTGCTTTAACTGTAACACAAAATTCTCGAGCCAATATAAACAATCGAGAGGAAAAAGAGACGGAAGAGAATGCTGAAACTGAAAATAAACCCTCAGGAGAATCATTCTCTACAACCACTACTAACACCACTGCCGTTGATAACAATCAAGCTCTTCATAAAAATAATGAGATTCAGGACCATATCCAAGAGTTACAACAATCTACATCATTAATAGGTAACCAGAACGATTCAGACTCAGACAGTTACATTGGTGATGATGATGATGAGGATTCAGGTGAAAGAAGAAGACACCAAAGAATCGAGAGCCACCGTTCCACCATTTCTTCTATTCATTCATTTGCCTCCAGTTCATCCAACTATGATTTGTTATTGGCGAGATTGGGATCCAAGGACGGGTCTTCCAGCACACTGAACACGATCAGTAACACGGGTGGGCCACAAGAAATTAGGACTTCCTTTGAACGAGTCTACAACGAAGCTGTTTGCAAAGGAGAAGAAGAGGACATTGATTGGGGTAAGTAGAATGGCACTTTAAAAAAAACGCAGGGTTAAAAAAAAAGTTGTTGGTGTACTTACTTTTTTTTATTTCCCCTTTTTCACAAAATTAGAATTTTGGTCAAAAGTGATTTCGGACTTCAATGGCGTTGCCAAGTCAGAACCTAAAATATTGTCGTACCACATCCAAAGAGGCATTCCCCCTTCGCTGCGTGGGATGATATGGCAACTCTTTGCAAAGAGTAAAAATGTGAAACTTGAGGAGCAATATATGCAACTTTTAAAAGAGGAGTCGGTCTATGAAAAAGCCATTGCGCGCGATTTACCCAAAGCCTCGTTTATCAACCATGACTATTTTCAACTTCAGGACGGACAAGAGGCCTTGTTCAACGTTGTAAAGGCTTATTCTTTATACGATACAGAAGTGGGCTACAGCCAAGGTTTACTGCATATTACCGGTCCTTTACTATTAAATGTAAGTGCTAAAAAGGCTAAAAGTTATATAAATATGGGTACATTGTTATTTACATAAACATAACTGTATATCATGTAGATGCCAGAAGAAGAGGCATTTTGCGTTCTTGTGCAATTAATGAACAAATACAACTTACGAGGCCACTTTTTACCTCAATCTGACTTAATATCGCAAAGATTATACCAATTGGAGGGCTTGGTGGCCGATAACTTTCCACATATCCAAAGACACTTTGAGGCTCACGGCGTGCGATCCAATATGTATGCATATCAGTGGTTTAGCACTTTATTTGCGTACAAGTTCCCTTTAGACACTGTGTTTAGAATTTACGACATGATTTTCGCAGAGGGCATCGAGACTCTACTTCGATTCTCACTTGCTCTCTTGGAAAAGAACCAAGCTACCATTTTGAGTCTAGAGTTTGACGATTTAGTTAATTACCTCAAGAATGACTTGCTAGAGATTTATAAGGTTAGTCGGATATCTATCTTTACTTGGGGGGACATCATCACATTATTAACTTGTATATAAAAATAAAAAAAAATAGGAAAATTCAAATCAACTCGTCAAGGATGCTTTTCAAATTCACATTATCACTAAAAGATTGGACCGTTTAGCCAAAGATTTTCAGGTGGAATCTGCACGTGCCAACAACGAAGCCGAGGCGATCGAGGCACTAAAACGTCAAAACAAAGCACTTGCAGAATCGATCAAGCAACTGGATAACAGTTATACCGAACTCAATAAGGAACACACAGAAGTGGCTTCTGAACTGATCACCGCCAAGATGGATATTGCACGCATTCACGATGAAAATGAAGCACTGCGCCAACAATCCAACGATTTAAGGAAAGCTTTGGAGACATTACCTGGTGAGGTAGAAACAAGAGTAAAGGAAGAAATGGAGATCCTATATACCAAAAACGCTGCTCTTGTTGAACGAAACTCTGCTCTGGAGGACCAATTAGCCTATATGGAAAACATGATTATTGAAATCAAGGTGAAATATGCTGAAAGTGAGAATGAAAGAGAAGGGTTACGTCAACGATTGACTGATCTCAAACGTCTCATGGGCTAAAAAAAATATTTTATATACCAATCGATTATACATATACACACACACATATATATATACACACAATAAATAAATACTCTGTTTTTTCTTTTTTGTAAATTTGGTATTATATGTACTCCTTTATTAAAAAGCTCAGCGTAAAAGAGGAGTACCTTCCGAGGGCTCACCATGATCACCTTCCGTGGGTGGAGTGGTTGTATCGAGATCACTGATACCGAGCCTCTTGTTTCTAAAGTGCCAAGTGATACACATCACTAAAAGGGTACCTTGTAAGATACCCGTTACCATATATGTAAGCCATGCGGTCCAATTTGTGCCTGGTCGCACCATCAAAGAGTAGACAAAAAGAACAGTACCGGGCGTCTGCAACATCATCATGGGTATACTCAAGGCGCCTACAGTCTACTCAATATATATGGAATTAAATCTCGATTCATCTTGTCTGGAAATAGTGAAAATGAGCTTACCTTTCTTTTCCAGGTCTTCCAAATTTGAGGTAAATATTGGAGGGAAGCAAGAATCATACTTAGAATTCCCAAGAAGGAAGCCCAATAGTTTGTCTGCCAGTGCTCAGGTCCTCCGACAAAGATCAAAAGCAAGACGGATATAAAGAAGGAAATAGCAAGATGGCCAATACAAATAGCAGCAACGACCAAAGACACTTTCCACTCGGCAGAAATAGCTGGCTCAATCTTATTTGGCAAGTCTAAACGAAGTGAAGGGGGATGGATTTCTCGTTTCTTATTCTCAGGAAAGTAGAGTAAAAATAAGAGAAATCTAGAGGGGAAATTCATGTTAATACAGTCAAAATTATGCAAATGATCGACTTTCTTACACCAAGCTGAACATGGCCCATTGAAGACCGATTTGAACCACACCCATCAATCCTTCAATACAAGCCCCCGTCGACTATAATTTGTTGTCAGTTATGCTATTTACTCTGTACATTGGTTCAAATACTTACAAGCACTCTGCAACACGTAATGGAGTCCCATTGTAAAAGTATAATGTTGAGAAAGCTAGAGGTTGAAGACACAACGCCCAATAACAAAAACCACGAACTAAACCCTTCGCTTGTTTTATTGGCTATAATTCTATAGTGCTATTGAATTGTGGTCAAGGTCAATACAGGAATCGAGTAAGAAAGTTTTACAGTTATTACCTGCGGCAAATATGAAACAACAAGACCTATGCATAGAAACACACTGATAAGAAGTGTACTTTTGTCGTCAAGGGGTATGCACACCTTGGGTGCCTTGTTGTCCTCTATTTCAAATACTGGATTGAGCAGTTTATAGGCTTGTGAGTTTTCAAGCATTGTCAAGTCTTAAAACGTTGAAAAGGAGAAAAAAAAGGGAAAATGCAAATACTCCGCTTCAAGCTTTTGTGCATTGATCGATTCTCATGACGACGCAGTGAGCATAGTTGATGATACTTCCTAATCAGTGATAAAGTGCATCTCGATTGATACGCTTATAGTGAGACTTTTAAAAGCGACTTTTGTACTGTACATCTTTTCAGAACGAGCCATGGCTCTCGTGAAGTCGGGCACATTTGCTAGCTTTGATTACGTAAAAAGCTGGGTTTATGCCCGTTTGAAAAAGTTCAACAAAATACAATTGTAACCCAGAAGAGAAAGTGAATTTTCACTTTTTACCATTTTACGCCAAACTTCAATTTTGAATGGATGAGATCAAAAAGCTATTACATGATTCAGGACTTGTTTCGCTAAAAGAAAGCGGTCTGACTGTAGTTTCTTTATATGGTGTCTCTGAGGAAAAGAAGAGAACTCGTTCCTCAGCAACAACAGCAACAACCGCACTCTCCATCGCCAACACGGTAGTGGGCAATAAGCAGTTTACTTTCCCGGATGAGGTATGCTCCATGTATGCAAGTTTATAAAAAAAGCACTTGCTAATTTGTAATTTAGCCTTTAGCTGAAAATACGACTCTGGTACATTTGACAATAAGACTTGTAACACACACCTTCTGTACTAACACGTTAACGTAGCTTGTAGAAGGGCTTCAAATGTACGTAGACCACGATTCCAAGACTGTGTATCTCTTTATGGACTCTAACCTGGATATCATGACACTTACAAAAGAAAAGGTAACACGAAAAAAGTGATTTGTTCGAGATAAAGTTGTCTTAAAAGAAAAGTCTATGCAGTCCTTTTCAGCCAGCATGATGAGCCATCAATCCCTATGTATGAGAGGATTATTATTTATGCTCACCGTATCCCATTTAGTCATTGTAACGTATAAAGTGATAAATCAAAAAAGGATAGAAATTCATATTGACAAATTATTTTGACAGCCAATTTTACCTCCTTCCATTTTACCCGCAGAATTCATGTCAACATTAGTAGCGCTTAACCAAGTCAAATCCAACATGTACACTCATTTAGTGCAATACCAATCATCGTGCTGGAAACACTGGGATATCAACGTACCTAACGCTTTATTTGAAAAGAAGGAATTGGAGCGAGGAAATCCTAGTGTGTACGTTACGTACACATAAAAGAAAAGGTAACACGAAAAAAGTGATTTGTTCGAGATAAAGTTGTCTTAAAAGAAAAGTCTATGCAGTCCTTTTCAGCCAGCATGATGAGCCATCAATCCCTATGTATGAGAGGATTATTATTTATGCTCACCGTATCCCATTTAGTCATTGTAACGTATAAAGTGATAAATCAAAAAAGGATAGAAATTCATATTGACAAATTATTTTGACAGCCAATTTTACCTCCTTCCATTTTACCCGCAGAATTCATGTCAACATTAGTAGCGCTTAACCAAGTCAAATCCAACATGTACACTCATTTAGTGCAATACCAATCATCGTGCTGGAAACACTGGGATATCAACGTACCTAACGCTTTATTTGAAAAGAAGGAATTGGAGCGAGGAAATCCTAATTTGATGGGATGGTGGGGTCCAGCAAAGGGTGTCCCTATGCTTGTATTTATTGCCATCAATGTAAGTGTTATGTGGATACTTTTAAACAAAAAGAAGTTTTAATACTCACTTTTTACCAAGATTCAATTTCCCTCTATTGTTCCTATTGCAATCAAACGCATGCAAGAACGTTTACAAGTGAAAACCAAAAATATATTCCGTGCATTGCATCTTATCCCTTTGACGGCGGAAGGCAACGCACCTAATCCTCCTGTGGAGGTGAGATATCTCTTTCTATTACCCTCAGGCTCTCAGCCTATTATTCACATCGTACCTACTTGTTCAAACGAGTCGGCCTTAGAGACAAAAAAGCCTGCATTTACATTTGGTGCTCCTATGTCCTTATCCGACTACCTACAAAACAACAAAAAAGCTACTGAATCACCTTCAGGGGAATATGGAAATAAGCTTTTGCGCAACTTTGTTTCGATTTGGATGAAAAATGCAGTCCACCGACACCCTCTGCATAGCAACCTCAGCACAGGATCCAATAACAGAAAAGGAGACTCCAAATCCGTACCCTTACCCAACGGTATGCAGTTTATCTCAGCCATTGTCCCTTTGATCTCGTTTATATTTGGTCAAACCATCACAGAGGACGGAGTGGACTTTAGAAAAGTCATGGCACAGGACTTCCCCAGCACAAAGGGCATGGTACAACAAATCGACGTGATTTTAAGAAAGAAGATCAAGGATAATGTTGAAATTGAGCGAGTATTCTCCAAGAATCATTCCATGAATTTGATGGAAAAGTGCAGCGAAGCGTATTTACAAGACTCTCCTCCCTTTTACACCAAGCAATATCATACTTGGAAAAAGAATAATGTTATGCGCATGTATCAGAACCTGGCACGCGGCCCTTGTATGGAAGAATATGCCGCTCGTCTTGAGCGAGAATGTGATAATATCTGGAAACAAGGCAGACAGAGTTGCGAGCATGTCAGTCTAACTGGCAAAGCATGTCGTCTCAAGGTAAATAGGAGAATAAAAAAGCAAACGAGATGACCCTACTCACTATACTCTACAGGTTGGACATGAAAACGATGCACCTCCCCAGAAAAGCGCTAGAGATGATCGCTCAATTCCAATTGATACCAGTAAACACAACAGTGGATTCAACTTTTTCCATGGCTGCAACTGCGGTTCAACGCAAAAAGTGCGCGAAGATCCATTTGATATTGAGGAAGCCAATATCAAATTTTACAACAAGTTCAATTGTTGCATGTCGATCGATCGAGCGGCTTTAGATATCAAAAAGTCCACCTTTGGCGAATCACAAAAGCTGGTGTTTAATGTGGACGAGGTGCCACCCGACGATTCAGCTTTGTTGTATTTAGGACCTTCCAGTATGTACAAAAACAATGTGGGGTTGGACAAGGTGGAGGGCTTTATGAGTAATACCAACTTCCTCATTCCTTGGTCTATTACCACCGTGAATGAATTGAAGCTTCGTCAACAAGAAGCAGCAGCAGCAGCAGCAGCAGCGTCAGTTCAAGCAGTCGAAACCAGTACAACATCGAAAACAACCAGCGAGAGCGCGACAAAGAATTCACTTTTATCTACTCCAACAGCAGGTAGTAGTAATAAATTGAAGGACGATACGACTGAATGGCCCATGTTGGGTAAACACGTTGCTCCCAAGCCAGCACCTGTCAATACCCCAGCTCCTATCGTAGCTTCTCTCGAAGCATTTCCTGCTTTGGGAGCGAATCCTGTGCAGCCCACCACATCCACTCCAGCTGTCGTCCATCAACCTGCAGTGGTAAATACTTCCACAAATCCAAGCGGAAGTAGGCAGCTATTTGATACACGTCGTAAACGTCATCATCGTGCGCGTGATAGAATTCAAGGACTCATTCGTGGGTACGTGGGAGCTGAATACGAGTGTCCTCACGGCCATCGCTTCTTGAGCTGTGGTGAAGGCAGAGTGTGCAAGTTGGGTCATGCTGGTCATCCAAAAGAACACGGCAATTACTTTGTGCATCAAGATTTACCTATCTTTGTCATTTGCCCTTGTACTTATGCAAATAACGCTACTAGCACGAATAATTTAGAAGTAACCGCTCAGTTGCAACGGCTGTATGTGGTGACGCCGGACGAAGCACTCACTCTTTCCATTGAACCCAAAGTCGAGATCAATATACCGGGAAAGGAGGGGACGATCGTATTAGACTTGGGCATGGAGGACGGTCTATCATTTGGACCCAACGGAGTGTACATCCTGAGGTTACCCTTTATATACCGCGATACGGAGGGACTGCCCATACCTGTAGAAGTAGACGTACAAAAGAGACTCAAAAGTGCTACTTTACTTAAAGATTGTATCAAGTTTAATTACAAGGTGCCTGAAAAATGGGAGATCGCTGTGTAGCTTGAGGCATGTATGTACGTAAAATATGTACGTACGTAGCAACAGACATCAATAAAAAAGTACATGTAGTAGATCATGAAAATAGCAAATAGATTATTATTAAAAGAGAGAGACAGATAGTTAAAGGGGGAAATAAATAGAGTACAAATAAGAGCATTATACGTGTGTATCAATAAAAGTAGGGTTTAGACTCAAGACTGAGCCCAAGCAAGGATGAACCTCCACTTGAAAGGGTCTGACAGGTGCATGCTCACCGTCCACAGCAACATAGGCATTCTTGCCGGGTTTCACAATAGGTTTCATACGGAAAGCTTTGACCTTGTAATATTCGACCTGAGGATGAAAGTCGTGAGTATAACAGCTTTATATTTACAAATGTCCATCTACTTACATGAGCCATATTGATATGTTTGCCAGTTTCAACACTGGTAAACATACTTAATTGCTTTGTGATACCGTGTCCACCACGAGCCAGTAACAAGTCCAAGTAACCATCGTTGGGAGAGGCACATGGATGACTGAGCATACCACGGTTCAATAAAGGCACTTTGCTAGTCAAGAACATGGCAATGTCTTCATTGATGGTGGTCCAGTTATCAGGCACTGGTTCGGAGAGAGGAGGAATGGTGTCCTCGACCGCGCCTTGTCCGGGATCGACAGGCTTCCAGACTGCGGCCTTTAAACTGGATCTGGCGCTTTCTTTCATCTTGTCTTTATTGTCTTCGGCAATCAACACAGAGGCTTCCATCTTGTATGTCTTTCCCGAAAAGATTTCTTGCAAGAGACCCACCACGGTACGTGTATCGCCCATCCATCGCATGTGTTCCGTGCCTAAATCAGCGTAGGCGGCAATACCAAAACTATGCGACAAGAAGGAAAAGTAGCGACGATCTTCATACGTAACGGAACAGATATCCATGGCCAAGGGACGACCCTTGATGACTTGGAGTGCGGTATGAACAGGATCAAAACCTAGTTTTTCTCCAAGCATAGAGATACTGAAAGAATTACTTGTGCCGCCGGGAATGATGCCGAGGGACACTTTTCTGATCGCGTCTCTGGCATCAGGTCTTTGAAGAAACCCGTTGATGATTTCATGCACAACGCCGTCACCACTGACAGTGACAATAGCGTCGTATTCTTGAATATCTAGATCGCGAGCCACTTCCAAAGCATGGCCTTGGTATTCGGTAACTAAATAAATATAAAAATAAGAATGACAAGAATGTTTCAAGTCAGTCAGTGAGTGACATGAATAATGCATTAATTTCTCTTTTTTTGCATACATTGAATATCTAATTTGCATTTAGCAGCTTCGAAAATAGGCTTGACTTGAAGTTCAAAAATGTCTTTTGCTTTAGATTGACCGCCAAAGGGATTGACGAGAATCTTGAGTCTCTTTTCGGGAATCAAATCTGCAGAAGAGAGAAAAAAAAAAGTAATTATGTAAGGTTGACATCCTTCCATTACTGCTTCAATATCTATCATTTTACCTTGATAGATGGATTTCATGACCAATTGACAGAATTGAATGGCTTTATCCTTTTCATTGTTTTTGACAGTATACATGTATTTGTTGAGGGTTAAAGTGGACTCGGGATCGTTGACATGGTCAGGAATGAGAGTGTTTAATTGAATCATATTGGTTCTTGGGTTATAGAAAGCGTAGAGTACGTTTCTATTATTAATAACAGAGACGACACCAGGTTTAGAGGAAGTAGCAGGACCTGCACTAGGCACACAAAAACATGATCTTCCTGGAGTTGTAAGGTAATGAGATTGAGGTAAGTAGTGGAAGCGAGATAAGTGAAGTGCAGTTATATAATATTCATGAGGCAATAATGTACCTTTCTTTTTATTATCAAGAGTAGTAGTAGAGTCGCCTTCAATCGATAGGCTACTACCATCAAACATTAAAATAATCGGCTTGCCCAATTTTTCAACATTTAATGTATGGTTACTCATAATAAAAAGTTTTGGGAAGGGAAAATTAAAGAGAAAAAGGGAACCCAAAATAAGATAAAATTGAATTTTATAATGGTTTTTAAGGTACCACCGACTTTCTAAAAGAAGCCATTCGCCATGGTAAAAAAGAGATTGATTTACCGATATACTTATCATTGTATAGAGTAGTAAGTTTATTATATATGCTTTCATTTCTACAGACTATGTTTCTCTGCTATTGTCCTCTCTAACCTTTTGTCTCTCTCTCTTATGCGCTTATGTAAGCGTATCAATATATGTGTTTGTGTGTGTGTGTGTATAATAAAAAAAAACTGTTTGCTCAAGTGGGGTAAAGATTAAAATTACATGGCAATACTAGCTTGAAGGGCTCTAAGTTCAGCCTCTTCATCATCCTCTTCCACTGTAACTTTATGGGCTATTAAGAAAAAACGAAAAAGAAATCAGTATACATACGTATAAGGATACATAATATAGTGCTTACCAGGCATATGATTGGGCACGTTGGGTGCTGAAACAACAGGTGAAGGTGTTTCCAACATCTTGGCGTCCAACTCTTCTTGCTCTAATTCCTCCAATTCGTTCAATAAATCCTCCTGTAAATTTATAGAAATTAGAAAAGGCTTGGCATAACTACTTAAATAAACCGGCTTACCTCGTCCAACTCATCGCCCATACCAACAGGTCGAGAAATAGCTTCCGAAATCTCGTTTGCAACGTCCATCTGGTCACGAATGTCGTCCATTGTAGCATCAACCTTATCAATATCCCTATACATGTATAAAGTGAGTCACTGTGCATATAGGAAGCAGCTGCTTTTACTTACATTGAGCCGTGTATATTTTTCATTGCTTCTGCACCTGCACGCATAGCGCCCATAGTTTCCAAATTAACGTTTGCATTTTCAATAGCCATCATTTGTGTTTCAATAGTCATACGAGCACCGTTAATCTTTTCAATATTGCTTTCATAAGCCTTCTTTCTCTTGAGTGCCATTAAAGCAACTATATACCGTTTACAAGGAGTGAATATTCAGAGACTATACTTTACTACCAGTACTTACCTCGCTTGTTCTTTGTTGCATTCAACTTTGCAATTTTAAGCTCGTTTTCAGCTTTTGTTTCCAGGAAAGTTTGTCTTTTTTCCAACATGCCCAACGTCTCACGTAATTTGTAGATGGCATCTTTTGCAGTTGTTTTTGACTTTGCTTTACCGAAGAAAAGGTTCATTTCAAGTTACAGAATAAAATATAGAAAAGAGGAAAACTGTATTTTTTACTACGGTACAAATCGAAAAATTATATAAAAAAGGGCTGTGATTCGATTTTTGCAAACAATACGTCATGTGTGTGTGTGTGGGCAAGGAAAAAAGAAAAGTCAGAGTGAGCGAGAGTGAGAGTGAGGCGAGCCCTCTAAAAAAATTAAAAAAAGACCAGGACTCTAGCTTTTTTTTTTTCTTAATTTTTACCTTATTTCTCTTTTTTATTTCAAACAATGGCAGTTACTGGTCGCTTAGCTGACATTGCTCAAAAGTCTGCAGTACTCTTCCTTGCAGGAACTACTGGTAAAGTCCCGAGAAAATTCTAAAAAAAAAAAACTGCTTAATAACACCTTTACTTTTTCAGTTTACTATATGGTCAACATTAGTATGCTTGTCAACCGTAGAATGGAATTAAAGAAACAAGGCAAACTTCATGAAGAACTTGTAAGTCTTTTTTCTTGTTCTTTAGTAGTGATACATGTAATTGATATACAACTCTGTTTAGGGTCGTTTGAATGATATTCTTGAAGCTCAACAAGCTAGTAAAAACGGCGGTAATAGTGGTGGTCTTCACGCAGAAACATCCACTACACCTACACCATTCCCTGACACAGATAGACCTGGACAAGTGAAAGATTTGTAAATAACTACTCTAGTCTTTTCCCAAAATTGTTAATAGTATTTTTTGTACAAAACATCCACAACACATTCTCATAAAAAAAAACGTAAAAAAACAGGCCTCGTTCATTTTCACATATTATATCACCACGCTCACCCACTAATAAAGTAAAAAAAGTATAAAGTATACAAAAAAAAAGCCTAAGGATTTTTATGAATTTGTGATAAAGCCTATAGTAAGAAGAATTTAGTTGATATGGTCAAGATGTGTATCAATGAATTATCAAAAAGTACCTTTTCTATGGAAAGTGGTGATAAATTAGGTAATCTTGTACCGGGACTACCCTCATTGACTGTCTCGACCACCAGTCTGGAAGGAGGATCCTATTGGTGAATGAATATCAATTTAGAATTGGAGTAATTTAATCAATTGCTTACAAACAACTTACGTTAATGAACGGACACAACACTTCAGGTAGGTACTGTCCATGCTGAGCTGCCCATGATCGTTGCTCCTGTATCTCATCCATTAATAAATTCTCAAAGTTCTTCATTAATTCCTGCTTATACGCCTCTTGCTTCTCTTGTGCCTTTCTTCTACGATCAATCTCCAATATCAAAAAGTTGTATGACGAAGAATAGCATTGATACCAATCCACAAGACGGAGCAATTGGGCAAAATAACCTTCCAATTCCTCTTCTCGATCATGAATCTCGGCTTCTGAATCCAACAACTTGTCCAACATACTATCTGCTTGTCCGCCACTACCAAATAACTCCAATTGATTTAATACTTTTATAAGCTCTTCTTTGACGTTTTGATAGATTTGCATTCTTTCGTATATCTCTTCACTAGAATAAACAGAAATCAGCACAGGTAGAATAACCCAACTTGTCACGTCTTACTTTGTAGAAATAACTACATCCAATCCAATGCGTAGTTCCTCTGTTATATTTGGTAAATGATCATCGTCTTTTTTTAAAATGGAAATATCCAATTGCTCGCACTCTTCTGGCCCTAATTGCGATATCCTAAGTATACATAGAATATATTACTATGTTGTACACTCCTTCACTTTCTTCTGCCCAAGATACCTTGTTGCTTCTTCTACTTGATCGTAATGATTCATAAGACTCGTTAATATATCCGCCATTTTTAAAGACTCTTCTTCTTGTAAATGTATCTTTTCATTAGTGAATTCTGTAATCGATTCTTCTAGTGAAATAGACAGGGCAGCTTCTCGTTTCGACTGTATTTCTTGAATAATTGCAGACAAGTTCTTTGATTGGTTTTGTAATGAACTGTGTATGTTTTCTATTTCTCCAATTTGATCATCCGCTTGTCTTTGTAATTCAATAATCTCTTGGTCAGAGATATAGTCAAACAGCGTTACCGTCTCGTTGTTTCCCTTTTGTACTTCTGCACCTCGTTCCTCGTTGACTTTAAGTATATCTTTATCCACTGTACACGTCTTGAGTAAATTGAATATATTGGTCAAGTCAATAGTCAATGTTTGAAACTTGGCTTCGTGGCTCTATAAAAAAAAAAAAATTAATTTCATGCTGGTTTTTATCACTGTGAAGGTCTACTGCTGCTCACCTTAGTGTGTACGTAAGACTCTTCTTCTTGTAAATGTATCTTTTCATTAGTGAATTCTGTAATCGATTCTTCTAGTGAAATAGACAGGGCAGCTTCTCGTTTCGACTGTATTTCTTGAATAATTGCAGACAAGTTCTTTGATTGGTTTTGTAATGAACTGTGTATGTTTTCTATTTCTCCAATTTGATCATCCGCTTGTCTTTGTAATTCAATAATCTCTTGGTCAGAGATATAGTCAAACAGCGTTACCGTCTCGTTGTTTCCCTTTTGTACTTCTGCACCTCGTTCCTCGTTGACTTTAAGTATATCTTTATCCACTGTACACGTCTTGAGTAAATTGAATATATTGGTCAAGTCAATAGTCAATGTTTGAAACTTGGCTTCGTGGCTCTATAAAAAAAAAAAACTTAATTTCATGCTGGTTTTTATCACTGTGAAGGTCTACTGCTGCTCACCTTTATCCCATTTTTACACTCTTCAGCTTTATGGTCAATAAACTCTCGCATTCTATCCAGTGCTTGTAACTGTAAGGCAATATGGGTATCAACAAACAGCAATTTGGGATGAATCTTGTCCATGGTCTCAATGTACTTTTCAGAGGATTGTTGGTATACATTGGCTTGATCACACATGTCTCTGCCTTGGAGAAAGGCTTTTTTAGCGGTAATCAAGAGGTTAATGAGTTCTTGTTGTATAATGATGCTGGATGACATGAGAAGGGTATATTATGTAAAGTTAAAGCAGAGTTGTTGATAAGAGAAAAAAGTCAAGTAAAACGAATATATGTGGTGGTGTGCTTGTCACATGACCTAGTGCGACAAACCTCTATTTATTTACGATTATTTCTACTACTGCTACTACTACTATATAACATGATATTTCTAGGCTTTGAAGAGATGCAGCCATTGATACTTCTTTTACAACACTCTGGGAACGCCTTTGCACACAATCTCCCGCTTCTACCAACGCATTATAGTAATTTTAGTAAAATGAAAGGTGGGGAAATTTTCGTACTACATTGAAAACGTACCCGTCAGTGTCACAAAATGCATCACATTTTACTTGATTTGTTACAGCGTCGATTCGTTTGCATACAGGCGCTTTTTTTAATATGCCACATCGCACCGGGATCGAGGAAGCGTAGCCAAAGGCCATGCATGATATCGATGCTTCGCCACATGTGAATTCGTCATATGTGTACAAATGGCTGAGGTTGTTTAGCATTTGTCGTTGAAGAAACTCGCCTTCGTCCATGGGCGATTGCACGTTCGAGTGATGTTTACGTAAAGGCGCAATGGCATGTGTAATAACCACTGTAAAAAGTAGTAATAGAATATGATAGACAATCATTTCTTTTTACATGGAAAATGAGGGCAATAAACAAATACATATAAAAAAAATATCAAAACTACTCTTCTTTTTTTATTTTTATTCCGAAACATACATAGGGTTTGAGATTTTTTTTATAGACTATTTTATATATAATTTACATGAGATCTTGTTGATAATGGTATGGAGAGTGCTGTTTAGCTTGTGATTGTGGTGGAGCACGGAATGCACTTGGGTATGGACTCGTTTCATATCTTTCATACTATAATAAATATAAAAAAGTGAGTGAGTAATTTTCTCCAGTCAAACTATAAAAGTAGTAGCTACTCACAATGGGACGTGATGATAAAGAGGCTCTGTGAGCATGAATGCGATAACTAATGTGAATATGTATCGTATTTCTCTTGTATTTTAAGTGAGATTTGCTCTTTCCGTTGATTGGAATTCTAACGGAATTCGCTGGTCTAAATGATTTCAGTGGTGGAGATTTGTGGATATGATGATGATGATCTATTCTCGTCGTTGAACTTCTTCGAGGAGTGATGCAAACTAATTACATAAATATATTTTTATATCAGTCAAACACTCTATCACTGTCTATTTTTATTTACATGACACTTACTTTGAAATCCTTTCTTGACACTATTTCTTCTGGCTTCGTTATGGTGAAATAAAGGCTTTGATTCACTGGAAAGTGAATGATAGGGTGAGATATGCTGCGAAAAAAGAAAAAAAAAGTCAGCGGGAATAAGGTACACACATATATGAAATAACTAAACTCACTGGAGGTAACATGGAAGAATCTGATTCGGAATCTGGTACATAGTGACATAACGAGCGAGAGATCAATACATATATATATACAACGTAGATATAAAAGGGGATACACTACCTAATAAATTACTGATAGACATGGAATTACTTCTTGTGGGCTATACAATGCATTTTTGTGTGTGAGTCGTAGTACAAAATAAACAAAAAAGTACACTTTACTTTTTCATCATATGTCGATGATGACGACGACGATGGATTCATGTTAAATTGATGGTTCTTTAAAGCCATTAAAATATTGCCAGCTTCGGCATCCTCTGCGTCAATTTCCATCAGTTTATTATTATCAGAGTGTTGAAGTTGTTGTGAGTCCCTTTTCTTCTCTTTGGAAAAAGGACTTGGTTCGTTGGGATCAGATGGGGATCGGTAGACTCGTTGACTCTTTCTTGAGGAATGAGATTGTGTACTTGTCATGGTTTCAAGATGGTTTAAAGTCATTGCGTAGGAATGAACAGAAAAATATAAAAAAAAAAACTAAAATAAAAAGGAAAGAGAGGAAATACGCAAATGATTAATTTTGGGGGAAACTAAAAAGCAAATCTTAAAAAAATAGGTCGTACACACATGAAATGGGAACACACTGACTGACTGACTGACTGACTGATTGACTGATCTGCGCGCGCGCCAAAAGGTACATGAAATATATAAAAAATATTTCTCTCCCGCACATATTTTTATTATAAAAAAAAATAAAGAAGAATTAAGGATACAAGTAAAAGGCCATAGCAATGATAGAGTAAGAAGACTTTAAGAATAAGATTACGTTAACTTTACATAGCATTGTATGATCAACCAATACAACTACTTACCAATAATAAAACGCCTTCCAACCAATTAGATCTACCATCTTGAATTAAATAGTTTACAATAAGTACACTAGCGAATAAAATCACGGTTTCAAAGTCTTCAAAGAACAAAGTCATAGGTTGACCAATGGCCCAACCCGTCAAGACAAGCACAGGAGAGACCAACAAGCCAATTTGCAATGAAGAGGAGACAGCAATACCAATACACAAATTCATCTTGTCCTTCATGGCAAACGTAACAGCACTGACATGTTCAGCGGCATTACCAACGATTGGAAGCAAGATAATACCCACAAATGTTTCATTAATACCCCACTTGGCTACAACACCCTCAATCCTTAAAAAAAAAAAGAAAGTTCAGTTACCCTAGCTACATGTAACATTACGGGGAAAAAAAAATAAACATTTACGCTCCAACAAGGTACTCTGCATGAACTGAGACGATGATACCAACAATAAGTAATCTATATGTATTTATTTGTTTGTTTATCAGTATTCATAAATATAAACATATAAAAATAGAATGGTGAGAACACTTACGTTGCGATAGAGAAAGGAAGGGTAGTAGAGGGAACTTCTGTTTCATCTTCTTCGTCTTCGTACTATGTAGAGAAAAGCAAGGTGCGTTTATTATACAAGTAAATTGCGCACGCTAAATAGATCTATTTACCAAGAATGTGTGTGTCTTGAGCTATTTATCAAAAGTTTATTAATATCTATTACTACCCATACTAATCAATCACTCAAACAATACTATTCATGAACGTACCTGGAAGAGCAAGTAAAGGACATAGACAATCAACAGAACGATAGAAACACCATGACTCAAAGCTAGAATCTCGAGTTTGTCTTCCTGATCGTCCGGAGTAGAAGCGGAAAAGGCGGCGGGTACAAGCAACGATAAAGTTGTCAAAGCCAGAAGGGAACACGAAGTTTGTGCAGCTGTTGTTGTTGTTGTTGTTTTTATTTGTTTCAGATAATTAAAAACTAATACTATTACTACCGTAATTATTTTAACTCCTTACCTGTGACATTGAATTTCTGTTCAGTACGATTGACTCCACCCAAAAAGAAACAAAAACCGAGAACCTAAATTTATACATGTATCGTTAATCTATCTGAAACGCGCATGTAATAAAGATAAAAACGTGTTTATCTTACCAGTAAAAGATTGGACAAGATGGATCCCAATACAGAGGCTATTATGTAAACACAGAGTAAGATCATTGATAGGTACGTCTACACTCACACCCATACGCGTTACTTTACCTTGGACAACTCGAATTAAACCTTCCTTCAAGGCAATGATACCTAGAATAAGCTCAACGGCATTACCAAACGTAGCATTTAATAAAGCACCGATAGTAGATCCAGATCTCAATGCAATTTCCTCGGTAGCTACACATACACACACACACACATAGAATATGATTAGTATGTTTTCTGTTCAGTACGATTGACTCCACCCAAAAAGAAACAAAAACCGAGAACCTAAATTTATACATGTATCGTTAATCTATCTGAAACGCGCATGTAATAAAGATAAAAACGTGTTTATCTTACCAGTAAAAGATTGGACAAGATGGATCCCAATACAGAGGCTATTATGTAAACACAGAGTAAGATCATTGATAGGTACGTCTACACTCACACCCATACGCGTTACTTTACCTTGGACAACTCGAATTAAACCTTCCTTCAAGGCAATGATACCTAGAATAAGCTCAACGGCATTACCAAACGTAGCATTTAATAAAGCACCGATAGTAGATCCAGATCTCAATGCAATTTCCTCGGTAGCTACACATACACACACACACACATAGAATATGATTAGTATGTAGAGCCTCTAAGCACGTAGAAAAAAAAAACGAGTAAACTTACCGAATCCCAACAACTTGGCCAAGGGAATAATGGCGATAAAGTTAAGGGTAAAGACCACAGTATCTGACGCGCCGAGAACAGAGAAGGCAATAGCAATAGGGACAAAGATCAAAAAATAATTGATGTAAGAAGAGAACAAGGTAACCTTAAAGGAGGACCAAGTAGTTACTTCTTCTTCTGCATGTTCATGATGTCCCAACAAAGGTTCGTTTTCGTTACTCATTTTTTTTTATAATTGATTGAAAGAAAAGAGAGAAGAAGGAAAAAAGAAGAAGTTTCATCTTTCACTTTTTACTCCTTTTTATGGTCGAGCGTGTGCCTGAAACCGCGGCGGCTTTACAGTTAAAAAAAAAAATATACTATTGAGCTGAGTGAGAGTTTGCGTTGTAATCATGTTCCCCCTTTTTTTAACAAATTTTATTTATTTTTCTTACTTTTTTTAGCTTGGGTTTTTTTCTCTTTTCTCTTATTTTTCCCTCTTCACAGCACTTTCCAACTTAAAAAAAAAAAATGAACCAACAAGGCTCTACTTTAGCTATCCAACCTACAAATACAAAGCCAATGTCATTATTTCGTCGAAAAAGTAAAATTATTCATTTTATTAAGCCTACGTAGTCGATATGAATACTAAGTTGACTTTTGTAGGTAATTGGTCAAAGAAGCCTAAAAAGACATTCTTGTCTTTACTCATGTGCTGCACATTCCAAAAGAAGGGCGCAACAGCAAAGTCCTCTCCTTCTATTACACCCACTTCTATCACAGAAAAGAATATCGTTTCACCCAATACCACCACCCATACTCCCAGCACAACAACAGCACAGAAGGAAGTTGAATTCAATGAAAAGATTCAACAGCCTCATCTCCATAATAGAGATGATGAAAAGGAAACTATTCAATCAAGTGATCAAGAAGAAGACGATGATGTTCAAGCAAAAGATGCCAGTGAAGAAGATGCCACTCTAGATGACCAACAGTCCAATGTAAGCAACGCCTATACAACTTTACAGAGTTTCGTATTAATAAATGGGTATTCTTAGACAACTTGCTTATTGGACCCAATTGAGAAAGAATATCGTAGTAGGAAATGTCTTGTTTTAGACCTTGATGAAACGCTTATTCATAGTTCGTTCAAGACGGTTGCTGGTGCAGATTTTATAGTTCCTGTTGAAATAGAAGGTCATTATCACAATGTATTTGTATTAAAGCGTCCAGGTGTAGATGACTTTATGAAGAGAATGGGAGAATTGTATGAAATTGTCATCTTTACAGCCAGTCTCTCCAAGGTGAGCGAGCAATGAACCAATCTTTCAAGCATGCATGTATGATACCAAAATTACTAACAATCCTATATAGTACGCTGATCCTGTGTTGGATAGATTTGACTTGCACAAAGTGATTAATCATCGATTATTCAGAGAATCTTGTCATTCTTATAAAGGCACTTATATCAAGGTAAATAATAGTCTCCTTATAATTCACTTATAAATAATACTCAACAACTCCTCGTATTATAGGATTTATCTAGATTAGGTCGTGATTTAAAGCAAGTTATTATACTTGATAATACTCCTGCAAGTTACAGTTTTCATCCTTCAAATGCCGTTCCTGTTTCCACTTGGTTCAATGATCAACATGACTCCGAGTTAATAGATTTAATTCCATTTCTTGAAGACCTTGCACAAGTAGATGATGTCGTGGAAGTATTAGATATATCCTTAACCTCTTCTTCTTCATAACTAATCAAGCATTTTGTAAAATGTACATACAAACACATATATCATTTTCCCTCTTTTCTCTTTTTTTTTTATTCTTCTCCTTTTTTTTTGTACACATATCAATCAAGCATGTAAATTCTTGAAGCAACATCATTTACAACCCAATCCATTCCTCTCAATAAATTCTCTCCTGTTACTGCACTACATGGAAGAATTGCCCAATGATGACTCTTGATATCGTCTAATCCCAGTGCCTATTTCAGAGTTAAGTACTTTTTACTGCTTGTATGAAATTAAATCGCAATTTACCACTTTGAGCTCTTGGTCTGATAATGCACCGCCAATATCTTGCTTATTCGCAAACACCAATAGTGTAGCTCCAGCTAAACGTTCCTCTTGTAACAGTTGACTTAATTCTCGGTTACAATCGTTTAAGCGAAGTCGATCTGCCGAATCAACTACCCAAATCAACGCATCTGTCTGTTCAAAGTAGTTTCTCCAGTAGGATCGAATAGACTTTTGACCCCCTACATCCCAAATATTTAACTTGTATCTATCTTGAGTTTTAACACAACTGATCTTGTTAAAAAGAATGAGTCGCTTCACTCACCCTTCATGTTCCAACGTCTTGATGTTGAACCCTAATGTGGGGGAAATGGTATCAATGGGCTCGCCGTTAATTCTCTTTAATATAGTCGTTTTGCCTGCGTTGTCAAGGCCACTAATTTATAATAGATTATGAATAAATTGAACCACATTAAAGCCTAATGGGATTCTTACAGCATTAATATACGCATTTCTTTCTCATTTTGTCGATTCTTTTTTAAAATAGTAAGTAAGCCCATGGTATAATCTTGTGTCAAAATGAAAGAACGAAAAAAGTACTGCAACAAAAAAAGGAACCATTGCTAATATTCAATATCCGCGAGACATCAAGTCAACTTTGAATTGAACGTGTTTTATTGCGTACAACATTGTTTAACAATATGGATAAACCTTTGAAAGCACGTTTTGAAAGGTTTAATGATATACATATGAAATATTATAGGAGAGCAAATCTATCTTTACGACACTACGCCCATAGCCATCTATCAGTATCATGTGCCGAAAATCAATTCTTGCGAGTTGAGCTGAGCCTTTTATGTAAAGTACTTCGTTGTTGATGCGTTAATACTTTTTGCTTTCTTAGAGGTAATTCCCTTTTTGCATTGTATATCATACTTTTCGAAATTAGTCTACATAGCTGCTGATTGTATGGCTTATACATAAGGAAACCCATTCGATCGATCTCAACATTTTATCTGATGCGAAAAGTACGTAAAGCATAAATAGACCGTTGAATTAGGCATACAGAAATGGATACATATGTATTCATGGATCAATTAATAATTCTATCTTGTAGGTGTTGTCAAATTGTTTATTTCATCAACAACATTATGCTTCAAATCATGAGTGTATAAATCAAGCTAATAATACATCGCAATTTGACGGAGTATCAAGAAAAAGATAATAAAGGAATACTTTTTATCTGCGACAACTTTTAAAAGATTCACCTTTATTGTACACGCATAATATCTGATAGTAAGTCAATTTTTGCAAGATTTGAAGGTGACCGTAATTCAAGTCTTGTAAGCTGATCTGGGCCTTCTATATAGAGCGCGAATTTCTGATTTGTTTCTACTTCTTTTTGCATCTCATCAGGAGAGATAACTTTTAACGGACTGCCTTCAAAGTCGTAATCAAGAAGATTTAGACCTTGCTCAAACGAATAACACACAGTACGGGTATTATTTTTGTACTGGAGAAGAACTGGTCCACAGGAAAGTTTTTCGAAACGCCTTGTTACAATTACAAGATTGCGCAAGTTTTTGAGCATTGATAGTTCAAAGGTCAGCTTCATTGCTTCGAAACGTCTACCGTAATCACCAGCAACCGTCAGCACGTCCATTTTAGGGAAATATTTCACCATTCCGTCGATCACTTCCTCCGTGAAATTAGAACATCGCATCTTTACTCGTGTCATATCGTTGACCATACCATCCTTGATGGTTGAGGCAGATGAACTAGCGCACTCGGCCCTAAAAATATTATATGTGTTATCCCAACAATGTTGTTCGACCCACAAAGAGCAAGTATGCATTCGAAATTCTCTTATTTGGGGACAGTACTTCCTCACAAACTTTAAATATGGCCATGGGAAGCGAAATCGGTCAATTGATGCCTCTATCACCATGAATGCATCCACTTTAGCGAGCAGCTCCTTATCAGCTGGGACTGGCGCAGCGCCCATGTAGCCGAGAGTATGTTGACAGGTGAAGTCTGAGCCGACAAAACGGAAGTCTATGCCAAACAATTCATCTTCACAAGAAAAGTGGTAAGCAAGTGAGCGTTTACTAAACACCCTTTCTCCTGCAAGTATCTTCCATAATTGAAAAAATTCATTGACTTTTACTACCTCTCCCACATCCTCAGAGCCATTATCGCCATACCTAAGTCGCGCAGTATGCTTGCTTCGTAAAATGTTGCATAAATCATGAATATCTTTTAATGATGTGATCTTCATCCATTGGTGCAAAGTCTGATAGGCAAAAAATATATCAACATGATCCAAGTTCTCAGGGCAATGGTTGAGAAAGAAATCAATATATACTCTTGGCATCGAACGAAGAGTCAATTTCAATTTTTCCAGGTGACTAAGAAAGTGAGACGCAGACAAGTTGCGAGTTTTTAAATCTTGAAGCGTTTTTGTCAGCTGTTTTTGTGCTGCATCCTCTGAAATGGCAATTTCCGAGTTGTAAGTTAGACTGGAGAGGTTGGGGCATACTGCAAGCAAGTGAAATACTGTCAAATTTGGGTCGCTATCGTTGTAGATCTCCAGAGTTGTCAACTCTTTAAAGTGACGAAGCATTTTCAAAAAACGAGGTCCATTATTGGGAAGTCTTTTGAAATAAACAGAAGTCAAAGATTTGAGAGATCGTTTAAAGCGGTAACAGGTCATAAATTTGAGCTCACGAAGTTCACGATGTTCGTAAGGATTTTCCCAATTATGCAGAATTATTTCTTCCAGTAGCGGCAGATGTATGTGCTCAAAATTGTCAATAATTTTCCGCATGTACCGCTTTTCATATCTGCTTTCGATAAGATTCAAAGATTTCAAGTTGGGGAAACGCGATAGTATATACAAAAGTTCTTTCTTTTTGAAAGCCCTGTTAGGTGTTTCTTCGGGAGCAAGAAAATGATTACTGTCAATTTGCAGAGACTCTGTCATGGGAAAAGGCTTAAGAAGTTGTTCGTTGTTGCCATCGTCATTCAATCTCGACAATTTTTCTTGTAATCTTTGAAAACTTCTTCCCGTTTGCCAATATACGCGTTTGAAGTACATATCTTCTACTACTGGATACCAGGCTTTGCATACGTAAAGGAATTCAAATAATCTCCACTGGTCTATGTATTTTAATATTTCTCTGACAATCTCTGTTGGTAGCTTGTCTATCATCGTTTTAAAGAAAAGTGTAAAGAAAAGAAAACTTACACCCGTGTTACCCATTTCCTTCCTAAAAAGGTAAACTCGTTACTTAAAATATAAATGAAAGCAACACCCTAATACAGTGCAGTTTATTATTCCTCTATTAGTACAAACGATTTATGTGACAAATCTAGGCTTGCAAAGGGCATGCCACAATCGAACAATTCTATCTTCTTGAGTGGAGGCAAACCTTCTACTTGAATAAAGTGTGTACGTTGCATCTCTTCTGCATCTTGCTTCTCAGACTTCTTATTGATATCGTATTGCACCACTTCTTTACTGCCAGCGTAATTAAATTGGAGAGATACAAAGTCTTCCATCAAATTCCACATACTCTCGGCTTCGATAATAAAAGTATGCAGATTTTTAAAGTTGGATAGTCCAAACATTTTCTTTTCGTTAAGCTGATCTATAGACATAGGGAGGGCAATTTGAAAGAACATTGTTTCCATCCGAGGAAAATACTCGGCCAAAGTACAAAACAGTTGCTGCGAGTATTGAGCGCCTACCAGATGAACATGTGTCATGTTTTCTAAAGAAGAATCAAATGAAACAGTACAACTTGCCCTAAAGCAGTATCTCCATCCGTTGAAGATTTCGAACCTTTTCAACCTAGGGCAGTAGTTTTTTGCAAATTCCAAATAATTTGAAAGGTGCAGATAAAAGTCTGTTGATTTGATATTTAAAATAAAATCCTCAATCATCGCAAGTTGATCTGTGGAAGAAGTTATGGGTAACATATAATTTTGATGATAGTTGTGAGCATTATAGGAAGGCAATCGAACCATGCACTCATTTTTATCGAAACAATAATGATAAATAACATCTGAATCGTTGCAAACTTCGATATGCATATCGTCTCCAAATTTATAATTGTAGGTGGCTTTATGACCACTGATTTTTCTCCCCTTAGTGAGTGTATGTAGAATCCGATAGAAGATATTGATTTCGGCGTCTGGCCCTTGCAATACGAAGTGTTCACTTTTTTTAAACCCTAATTTAACGTGGCTAAATCTCTTTAAGCTACTGCAAAAATTGATAACAACATCCAACGACATGCTGTCAATCCAAGAGTACAAGTCACTCTTTGTTAAATTTAGTTCAACACTGTTCAAACTTTTTGGACTGTGATAAGAAAAAAAGTCAATGTACGGTGTTGTAAGTGCTGGTATGGATAATTTGACTTTGCTTAGGTTTTTGTGGCACTGTGATATAGATTTTCTAGATTTGTTCATCATATCCGTCAGTTGTTGAGCTGCATTTACTGTAATCGGAAACGTTGAACTGTAAGTAAGGCTTGACAAGTGGGGACATGCCTGGAGAAGCAGAAATAACGTCAATTTTGGATCGCTGTAATTGCAAATATCTAAGGTTGTCAATCGATCATATTCAGGAAGGGTTTCCAAAAACTTTGATCCGTTAGCAAGATATTCTATATAGTTAATATCCATAGTTTGCAGAGAGTGTCGGTATTTGTAATACACCGCAAAACTCATCATGCTTACGTCCTTGTTCCTGATACGCGTATCCTCATTTTCTATGGCAATTTCTCCTATGTGGGGAGGAAGTCTTTCGCGCTCGCTACAATTAAAAAGTATTTTTACGTAGTGATCCCTGTGTACGCTGTTTACTATATTGAAATAATTTAGATTCGGCAAAAGAGATATAAGATACAGAAGTTGCTGATTTGTGAACTGAGTGCTGGAGCTATTTGTATTTGCGGTTTCAAAATCAAAGTCGCAGGAAATATTTAGTCGCTTAATCATCGGAAGTGGCTTAAATAAACTGACACTATTGTCATCCATTGTTGATAGTTTCGACTTTAACCACCGGAATTTCGTCACTGATCTCCAATGGACCTCTTTGAAATAAATCCGCAAAACTCATCATGCTTACGTCCTTGTTCCTGATACGCGTATCCTCATTTTCTATGGCAATTTCTCCTATGTGGGGAGGAAGTCTTTCGCGCTCGCTACAATTAAAAAGTATTTTTACGTAGTGATCCCTGTGTACGCTGTTTACTATATTGAAATAATTTAGATTCGGCAAAAGAGATATAAGATACAGAAGTTGCTGATTTGTGAACTGAGTGCTGGAGCTATTTGTATTTGCGGTTTCAAAATCAAAGTCGCAGGAAATATTTAGTCGCTTAATCATCGGAAGTGGCTTAAATAAACTGACACTATTGTCATCCATTGTTGATAGTTTCGACTTTAACCACCGGAATTTCGTCACTGATCTCCAATGGACCTCTTTGAAATAAATGGACATCAGCAAAGGATGCCACGATTTGCAGATGTATAAACACTTATACAGACTCTCTTGGTCTATATGATCAAAAATATTTCGGATAACTTCCAGCGGCAATCTCTTCATTGTTATTGAGAAAGAGAACATTGGCGTTCATTTCATCTTTTAAAGCTATGTACGTAAGCTGAGTGTAAAATCAATTACGGTGCCCTGACCACCCAATGTCTTAAGATCAAATCGACCACTGGGGCTTAGTACTCAAGAGAGAACAAGGATGGAAGGTTTCAAAACACATTTATTAAAAAGAATAAAGTCGCCAAAAGCATTGTTTATTGATCTTGAAACAAACAAAAGTAATCTTGAGATAAAAACAATATTGAGAGAGGCCACGTTGGTGACACTGGTCTTGGAGATAAATCTTGCTGAGGGACTATATTCCTGTCGATTCAAGCAAGAAATTACGTTGGTAACGTCTCGCTGATCCTCTTCAATGATCCTATCTTTCTTCATCAAGTGCCTCCCTCAATGTCCAGCACAAGATGATAAAGATAGGGACCCGTGAACCGATTGTTTTAGGTTGTTGAGAGATGAAATGATTATCGAAGCTAAAGATCCGCTATGAAATCGATGCGTCCATATATCCACTATAGTCGATGCTTCCATGTATCCACTGTAAATCGATGCTTAGAACGAAGCCGTGTATCGTATGTGTTGAGGGGCCTAGAACAATCTGGATCCCAACATATCGTACTAAAGAGCAGAGCTATCCTCGACTTTTCAAGTAAAAGCACTCCCAGAACACTGGATCAAATCAGGTTTTTCAAAAAAAGTACTCAGAAAGAAGCTCAGGTGTACAACCCATATGCACTCTCCAGTAGATTACAAGAGACCGAAACTCCAGCACACCCATCCTACCTTTGTTACTACGGTGGTGTAAACAGATAGGGAGAGAGAACCAATGATCTGAGACCCGTTGTGTTTCTCACCATGTATACAGTCGATAGCTAACAGGGAGGCAATTGAGAGGACGGTTTGACATAGCAGTTAGGCGACTCGTATGCCCGTCGCGTGCATTGGGATTCAAGACTACGTACACACCGCACAGTAAATTACGCTGAATGTTAATGCACTCCAACTGAGCTATAGGTAACACTTATTCAACTTTCTGACGTAAAGTGAAATGATACCAGCTCGCAAGATGATCCTGTTTCCAGCTTTGTCTGAAAAGTAAAAACTGGGCCATATTTCAGACCCCCAAAGCCAAACGAGTCGCCGAATGCCTTTAGAGTCCTAAACTTTTAATCCTAAAGTTGCATGAAATAATAATTCACACAAGATTAGTGTGTCAGTTCGCGACAAAGCTCCTTTAACTAGCAAATAAGCAAGTCAGACAAAACAAGAGAGGTCAACTCCACACAAAAAGGTAAACCATGCATCACGAGTGTGCAAGTATTCCTACCATTGAGTAAAAGGATAAAGAAAAGGGAAAAGTGGGCGATGAGAAAAAATGATGTATTATAAACTTGCTGCGGAGCTCCTCGATCGCTCATTGGTCGCTCAAGTTACACGAGAAGGTCACATTACCTTTACACTGGATGGGTGGTCAAGAGCCAGCCATGAACGTTTGATATGCTCGCCTCAGAGGAAGTGAGTAAGCAACAAGTTTTAAATCCAATAAAATCCTACCAGGAATCAGCTTACTAAAACTTTGTGAAAAAGGTTTGGTGAGGCTCAGTGCTACTATCACTCGTTTTGTTTAACGAGTGAGCTTCATCATTAACAACCATGTCATATTTTGTTCCTGCTCGTATTGCAGTCTTTGCACTTTAACACAGAACACAAGGTAAATTATGGTTACTTTTTCTAACTTTTGTATATGCAAGTAGGTAGTGGCCATTAATACAAGGAAAAAAGACACTTATATTTTTATTGAATGTTGTGACAAGATGTAATCATGATAAATTGAAGGCACCTACTACAATTTATTATTCGTCAAAATTCAATCAGCGGATGCCTATCAATTACATATTTGTTCTGTTGATCACAAATTCTTGTGAAGTATATTAATCAATTTAAAGTGTAGTGTGATTATGGAGCCTTCAAAACCCCAATAGTATACCAATTTGCTTGACTCTTACATTTATAATGAATGCATCTACACGACTCCTCTTAGACGTAGAAATTTGCAAATCTTTAAATACATACATAATACATAGGATTTTTTATCTTGACCTTTATTTAATCATACATTACGCATAAAGTAGGTTGACAAAACTTATTGGAGCATCGTATCTACCGTAAATTAATGTGAAAGCGTCTTTCACTATCGGAAGCTCAATAGTGACAATGAATACGCCTGCTTGTGGATCATCCCAGTATTGGTTCACCGTATCTATTGTTACCTGTTTAAACTGTCCAAAGCGTTTCGAATGATGCTCTGGATCATCCACACTCCAGCCAACAAGCGTGAAAAAGGCTGGAGAGTCTTTTCTACCTGTAAAACTGACATCAAAAAAGATTGTATGGCGTTGTTTAAGATAGGTCATATCTTGCAATTCCAATATAAAAGTCTTCAACTGACTCATTTTAGATAAATTAATGTACACAAAGTCTTTTAAATTTCTATAAGGTTCCGAGTAGTTTGCTATTTCGTACTTCAAGATTTCCAGCTTGGGAAAGTACAAGACTAGGTCATCTAGTATCTGCTGTGAAAGTGATGCTCCCTTTAATTCACAGCTCGTCATCTCGGACAGTCTTGACTTTGTTTGGGTGTCCTTTTGAGTGGCAGTTATCTTGCATATGGGAACCAAATATGATGCTATAAAACTGTTCAATCGCGTAAAGTACTTTTCAACGTGCTTTAGCTGTATTGTAGGAAGTTGCACAAGATATGATCTTTGAATCATGAATCGAATCTCTGTTGTTGTTAGAGGTCCAGCTGATAAGTCTAGATCAGGCACGGGAAGTTGAGTGTATCGAACAAGATCTTCGCCTTTGTCTTTTTTGTCAATACCATAGTCTTCGTGGTCCAAAAAATAGTCATACCCCATGTAATCCGTAGTTTGATCACACAAAAGGGAGACACCCGGGTATTTGGAATCCTGATACAGTCCCACGCACTTGCTATATAAATGATCGCCCTGGAGAGCAGAGAGCACTTGGTGAAATACATTTATTTTTGTATCCTCTTCAGGGACAGATTCCCGTTTTGTGCAGCTAACAGTTTGGTCGGAAGCGATTTTTGACATTGGTATCTTGCTCATGCGGTGCGCGAGCTTTAATACTATGTCCAGAGATACGTCGTCAATCCAATTATAAAAATCTTCCTCCGTAAATGTTATTTCTAGTCGATTTAAATTCTCAGGACTGTACTTGATAAAGTAATCAATGTAAGACACTGTTAAATAAGGTATCGTAACAACCACCTCCTTCAAATTTTTAAAATACGATGTTGGCGTTATCTCGGAGCGATCAATTATTTGCAGCAGATGGTTTAAATAACCACAAGTATCTTCTTCCGCTACATCAAATTTGCTCTGGAAAGTAAGTGAGCGCAAACGAGGACACGTCTCCAATACAGTAAACAAGGTCAACAAGGGCAACTTTTCGTTGATAAACACAAGCTCTTCCAGATTACCAAAATGCGATAACATGCTTAGTATTGATCTTCTAAAAGTGAATTGAGCATCAAAATTGTAAACAAGGTGTACATGTTTTAGAGTGAGTCGAAACTTGTATAAAGCTTCAAAATAAAGATCTTCTCTAAACTGTGCATCGTGGCTAACTGTGATTTTCTCTAAGCATGGCAGTAAAGACTGTGAGACTTGCAGTAACAACTTCACATAGTAGACTCTATTCGAATTGTAGTCAGCGAAATGAAGCTAGTGTGTACGTATACGATGTTGGCGTTATCTCGGAGCGATCAATTATTTGCAGCAGATGGTTTAAATAACCACAAGTATCTTCTTCCGCTACATCAAATTTGCTCTGGAAAGTAAGTGAGCGCAAACGAGGACACGTCTCCAATACAGTAAACAAGGTCAACAAGGGCAACTTTTCGTTGATAAACACAAGCTCTTCCAGATTACCAAAATGCGATAACATGCTTAGTATTGATCTTCTAAAAGTGAATTGAGCATCAAAATTGTAAACAAGGTGTACATGTTTTAGAGTGAGTCGAAACTTGTATAAAGCTTCAAAATAAAGATCTTCTCTAAACTGTGCATCGTGGCTAACTGTGATTTTCTCTAAGCATGGCAGTAAAGACTGTGAGACTTGCAGTAACAACTTCACATAGTAGACTCTATTCGAATTGTAGTCAGCGAAATGAAGCTCTTTTAATTCGGGAAGTAAAGAAAGAATAAATGGAAATATTTGAGGATCAATCAATGTCGATAGGCCGTCAGTATATACGCCAGAATAGATACGCAGTGTTTTTGTGAATGGCAGTGTTCGAAAATACGCATTGGAGCCGTTATTCATCAAGAGAATTTCATTCAGGTGACGAATTTTGGGTGGGTTCAACTCAACAATTTCATAGTATACCGAAGCTGCTAAGGAATACCACGATTTACAAACAAACAAAACGCTTGGATAAAGCTCTTTTTTGGGGACACAACGAAATATAGTTTCGAGAATTGCAGGTGGTATATCTTGCACAGTAGACATTTATTTCAATTCTAACATGTAAAAAGGAAAAGAAGAATAGGATAATACAAAAGAAAATTAATATGTATCGTAATACAATCGCTATGATGTGCTACCCCAAATATCATATTGGTTGCTGTTATACAAACTAGTGAGTCCAATGTATGAGGCTTTGCTTTTCCAGAATTTCTTTATACATCTCACGTTGATGGTAGATCCAGTTTTGTATATGTTGCATTATTTTTTCTCAATTCGATTGTTTTCAGCGAACGCACGCCTGCTACATGCACATTGTACTTTTTTTCTGGTTCCCAATTTTCTTCGTCTGACTCCCTATCGACAAAAGCTTTGACAGGATCTTCTTCAATTTCGTTAGAAGAGTTCCAATCCAGGTATTTATACGGCATGTATTCTAAAGACCGTTTGGTATCCACGTATCGCAAGAAAAAAGATCCCCTCTCAGGATTTGGGTCGTCTAGAATGTTGAAAATCAGAGTGTGTAAGTATTTGAGCCCCTCCAGCGAGAGATATATCTGGGTGCCGTCACTGGTGCTGTCACTGGTTCTTTTAATGGTATAATTAAACACTTCGACTTTAGGACAGTATTTAATCAATTCTATAATCAGCTCTTCTGAATAAAAAAAGCTGCTCACTGTAATGCTTGTCATATTTTCCAGCGACGTATTGGACCGATTTAGACACTCTGCTTTAAAACAGCAATCCGAATTGAGATCGTCAATCTGGAAAACTGCCAGTTGGGAGCAGTGTTTTTTTACGTAATTTATATACTTGATGGGGAAATTAAGGTCTTCAAAATCCATGATAAGCTTGAAAGTGTCGATTTTGGTAAGATGATTTATATCGGTGGGAGTTGGTATTCTAGACCCTGCAGGGTTTAAAGAATCGAAAAAAAGGTGATAAACCACGTTTGAGCCACGTTTGCAAATATCAATCCCTGGATCCATTGAGTCACACTCGTATTGATGAACGGCTGAATAGTGAAGACCTTGTTCTCCTGCAAGTGAATTTACAATCTGGTAGAAGAAATTCATAAATTCATAATCAAATCTTACATTTGCTTCAGCGTCCATATTCAAAGTCAGAGCCAAACGCGATGAGTTGAAATTTTGGAGGCTCTTGCACAATTCGAAAAATAAGGGCCTGTTCGCCCTACTCATCCATTTGTTTATGTCAAATTCCGTAAAATGTATGTCAACTTGATTTAAACTTCCCGGGCTGTGATTTGTAAAGAAATCGGTGTATATCATGGCAGGTTCAGGCACTTGCATCTTTATGTGTTTCAGATTTTTCAACTCCCCTACAATATCTCCCAAGTGTCGTTCTGCTAGACTCTTTGTTGGTGTAGTTGAGCTGTACGTAAGGCTTGTCAGGCGAGGTTGCGCATAAAGCAAGTGAAATATAGTCAAATTCGGATCACTCTTGTTGCTGACCTCTAGCGTTTTTAGTCGGGTGAAATCTTCAAGTGAGTGAGCAAAACTAGTTTTATCTGCAAGATTCCCAATGCTTCTTATTTTCAAATGTTTTAAAGATTCGTGGAAATGATACTGCGTCATAAATCTCTGCAAAGGAGCCACCACATTGTCGTCATTTTTAGCATCTCCCCCCTCTTGCTCAGAGGCAATGAAGTCACTTTCTAAGACAATCTCCTCTAAATTCAGCTTTGGAGAATAACGAACCATCTTCAAGTATGCCTCTTTGTTCGAACTATGTTCTAAATTCAGGTACTTTAAATTACTGAGACGTGACAATAGAAACAGAAACTCTTTCTTTGTGAATGAAACGTCAGTATCGTACCCAATGAGCAGCATCTCCGTCATAGGGAAGGGCTGGAAATATGGAGTTGTCGACAGTGCTTTTTTTAAACTATATATCTTCCTCGCGTCCCAGAACATGTATTTGAAGTATATGGATTTCACTAAAGAGTACCAGTCTTTGCATATATAAAGACAGTCATAAAGGTCTTCTCGATTAACAAGCTGAAATATCCTCAAGAGCAACTCCAGTGGAAGTTTTTGTATGGTCATTTTCGAGGTTGGATAAAAATGGAAGAAAGACAGCAATTGAATGACAGTGATGGTGAGACAATTCACCCACTACTGCCATTTAATCGCATTTGGCGATCCGCCAGGTACAACATTTCAGAATTCTAATGAAAAGAGTCGCTCCCAATGCTATGCTACGAAAACCTTCTTGACCTTCATTCTTTAGACCTCACATCTCGCTCCGGCGGCAAGCATCAAATCAGATAAAATAATCACTTATATAGTTAAGTTAAAAAGTATATACAGTTGTAATATATGGTGATATAAGGTTCTGACGAATACTATTATTGTAAAATCAATGTTGTAAAAATCATACTGTTCTTCCTCAATTCAATTTTTTTAAGGGAGATAACACCTTCGATATTCACAGTATAATTTATTTTTTCTCCCTTACTTGCTCTGTTCACATCTGTGACCACAGGACTTTCAACTCTATGCGAAGTATCCCAGTTCAAGTATTTGCATGGCGACCATTGCAAGGAACGTTCATTGTCGATATATCGCATACAGAAGGATCCCTTCTTAGGTCCTGAAGACTCCTTCAAGTTGAAGACCAGAGTATGTAAATATACAAACCCGGTGAGTTTGAGTGCTATTACTTCCCGACCGTATTCCCTTTCAGTGGTATAATTGATCACTTCTATTCTCGGACAATATTCCAACAAACCTGAAATCAGTTCCTCAGAATAATAATTTTTATCAATTGTGATACTTGTCATGTTTCCAAGCGATGGGTTTGATGGACTTAGACACTCTGCTTTAAATAAGTAATTCGAGGATTCATCATCAATTTGAAATCGCGTCAGTTGAGGACAGTGACTTCGTACATAATCCAGATAATTTTTGGGAAAGGAGTCATGTTCTCCGTCTTCAACAACTAGCTTGAAATGGTTGATTTTCGCGAGTTTCTCCAAATTTTTAGGGACGGGAACATTGGAAAGTTCATCGTATCCCCAATCGAGATGAAAGATGAAAATCATTTCTGAGTCACAGATGCTGATATCGACTTCGGGACCGAGTTCGATATCTCCATATCTATAGACAGCAGAGCAGTGTAGATTCCGTTCCCCTGCGAGCGAATCTACAAGGTCGTAAAAGTAGTCAATATATGCATCATCTACTCTCAAATTTTCGTCGGTGGCGGTGTTTATAGTCAATGTCAAACGCACAGAGTTGTACTTTTGTATAGCCTTGCAAAAGTCGAATATAGTATCCCTGTTATCCTCATCATTCATATATTCGTCTACATCAAATTCTGTAAAGTTGATTTCAACACTATTCAAGCTTCTGGGGCTGAAATTTTCAAAGAAGTCGGTGTATACTTCAGCAGGTGCGGGTACAGACAATTTGACAGTTTTCAAGTATTTGAAAATTTGTGAAGCGGAAACCCTCTTTTCACTTGCTGCCTCCATCATGGTATTCAGTTGTAATTGCGCCTCATTTAATCCGTGTTTGATAGTTGAACTGTAAGCGACACTTGAAAGATCAGGGCACACGTTGAGTAAGTGAAACACCGTCAATAATTGGTCGGCCCTGTTGCTGACCTCTAGCGTTTCCAATTTGTTAAATAATCCAAGTGAGAATACGAAACTACTTTCATCTCCCATGCATCCGATACTTCTGGTCCTCAGATGCTTCAAAGATTCACGAAAATGATACTGCGTCGTAAATCTCGATAAAGGTAATATCAAATCACCGTCATTTACAAGGTTGAGCAAGGGATATCGTATTTGCTTCTCATATAAGAGAAAGTCACTTTCCAGAACGATTTCCTCTAACTTCAGTCCTGCACATTGATCAAGCATCAGCAAGTAGTTCTGTTTGAAGGGGCTACGCTCTATGTTCAGGCACTTTAGGTTGTCGAAGCGTGATAAAAGAAAAATGAATTCTTTCTTGCTGAACATAGTCCCGTGTCTTGGGTCTAGGTCGTTTTCGTCAATGCTTATGGGATCAGTGCTACTACCAATAACCAGTCTCTCTGTAATGGGAAAGGGTTTGAAAGATTGAATGTTGTAGTCTGCCTTCAACAAAGCTTTTTTAAGGCTTGTTATCTTTCTGGCATTCCAAAAGATGCTTTTAAAATATATGGGTTCCACTAAAGAGTACCAGTATTTGCATACATAAAGACAGTTATAAAGCTCTTTTCGCGATAGGAGAGCAAATATGCTCAAGACAACCTCATGAGAAAGTTTTTGTAAAGTCATTTCGGAAAAAAAAGGTAAAAAATGTGCGCGTGTCACGAAAGCTTTTAATGACTGCCAACAATATGCATATGTCACACAAGTGTCATCAAAACACCAGTGTTTTGATCTCAAGAAAAATCAAGCCTGTTATATAAGAGACATCAATTTACACAGGTTTATTTGGTCTCTGATGATAAATCGTTCAACATAACGGACGACACGTGTGATAAATCGAGTGTTGAGGTGGGCGAATGGAGTGCTTTGATTTGAATGCTCGCAAGCTGAGGCAACCCTTCGACATAAATTACATATGTACGTCGCATTTCATCTGTATCTACAGCCTCTTGCAAATAGGCAGCCGAGACGGGCTCAAACTCGTAACCGCACCCAGCATAACCCTGTGCGGGCACCTTTTTCAACAGATATTGCACCGTGCGTTTGCTGCCAGTATATCGGAATTGTATAAAAATAGGGTCGCATGCCATCACCATAAGTCCCTCGATATCAATGGTAAAAGTGTCGAGACGAGTGAGCTTGGAGAGGTTGAATTTGATTTTTTCATTGTAGATATCCAACGACGTGTCAATCCCGAAACTCAAATTCTCCATACGGGGAAAGCGTTCGACTAAACTGTCAAATAGCGCATGCGACGATTGTGCTCCTTCCATCAAAACATGAGTTGTGTTCTCTATTGAAGACCTGAATGGATCCTTACACATAGTTTTAAGACGACATCTCCAGCTGTTGAAGTGAATTTGAAAGTTCTTTAGATCAGGGCAATAACTTTTGACAAAGTCCAAAAAGTTGTTGGGTAAGCGATCAAATTGACCAGGACCCGTTAATACCATAAAGTTTTTTAGTTTAGCGAGTTGTTCCAAAGAAGCGGGAGAAGAGGGGACAGGTAATGCATAGTTTGGGTAGATGGACCCTCCAAAGCTGTGGGCTTCGGGAGAGTAATAAGGCGTGGGCGCATTGTAGTCGGAACCATCCAGACGGAACTGATGCATAACCCCGGGACCATTAGTAATGTTGAAGATTTCTTCCGCTTCTTTTCTACTGTTGTAGATGGCTGTATGAATTTTCAACTCTCTTTTTTTCGTAAGCGTGTCCAAAATTTGATAAAAGGTATGTATTTTCGAATCTGTTCCCTGCAATGCAAAAGAAGGAGTACTATTTGCTTCCAAGTTGACTCTTCCCCGAGTAGCGTTGTCAAACCTCATTCTTACCGTGCTGAACTTTTGCAAGTTTTCGCAGAATTTGAGGGCAACATTCAAAGATAGGGTATCAACCCAAGTATATAGGTCGGTATCTCTGATCTCTAAATCCACTTCGTCTAAAGTTTGTGGGCAGTGCTCTGTTAAGAAATTAGTGTAGGGCGTTGCAATGGTGGGTAAAGTTAATTTAATTTTTGTCAAATTTTTAAGGAACGATGGCCTTCCCTCTGACTCCCGTAGCATGATGTTCAACTGTTCTTTCGTGTTTGCTGGAGTTGGAAAAGTTGAAGTGTATGCAAGACTTGAGAGGTTGGGGCAAGCGCGAAGCAAGTGGAAAAGCGTTAAATTCAGGTCAATATCATTCATTACATCCAAGCACCTTAAAGTCGTAAAGTCGGGAAGTGCTCCCAGAAAAGTGGATCCATTTGCAAGATCTTTAATGTATGAAACAGTCATATTTTTCAAAGAGTGTCGAAATCGATAACAGAGTGCGAATTCCAACCTAGAGAAATCTGGGTCTGTACTAGCACCGTTGAAATTCTCCATATTGAATTCCTCAATTGGAGGCAATTTTTCATGTTCCCGGCAGTTGATAAGTGCATTCATGTAAAATCTCTTATGTGTACTATGCATTATATCCAGGCATTCCAAATTGGGAAAGTGTGACAGTAATAAGATAAACTCGCCTTCCGTTAACTGAGTAGTGAGACTCGTGTATTGATTATTCACGTATTCACTTTCGTAGTCGAGATCAAAATGGATGTGAAGTCGTTTTGTCATTGGCATGAGTTGTAACATATCGCCTGTCTTATTCGTCTTTGCCAGTGTATCTTTCAATAGCTGTATTCTTTCACTGCTCCAGGTTACCTCTTTATAATAGATAGATTTTATCACCGGGTGCCATGCTTTACAGATGTAAAGGCACTCGTCAAGTTTATCTCGGCGGATATGCTCAAAAATCTTTTGGATAATCTCCAGGGGCAGTTTCTGTATCGTCATTATCAATCTTAGTGAATATAAACAAAAAGGAAAGAAAAGGCACCAGCTGCGGTGTGTCTCAGCCTCAATTGTAACTGGAAAAAGTAAGACTACGACCTAAAGTCCGCAGCATTATTGTCTGCCTATAAATGCGACACAAATTTCTAACTTTACACCCCTATTCACTATTGCATGCAAAGAATAATGAGATTTATTGGTAATTACGTGTAAAAAGCGGACACAACAGCGAAATTGGATTTTAATGGAGTAATTATTAGACATTGGTGCCAACATGACGGATCCCATGTTTAGGGGTCTATACAGAGGAAAGCAAGCACACGCTGGTAAACATATGAACGAGTCTGTCGCGAGAAAGAGGATGAGTAATAACAAAAAGTAACCTACACTAGACGATCTTCCCTTGATCCTTCAACGTGCGCGTGCTGCGGGAGTACAAAAGATCTACATTACGGGTACTAACCTAGAGGAGTCCAAAGAAGCTATTGAGGCTATTGAGAGTAATCCTGACGGTAAGGTTTATTTATGCAAGGCACCTCCTTGACGGAAAAAAAAGTAGCTAAAACGTACTCTTCTTTATTAGCCAAGGGATTTCTTTATTCGACCGTAGGTTGTCATCCTACACGCTGTTCTGAATTCGAAAAGTACAAGGATGGACCACAAGCGTATTACGACGAGTTACTGAAGCTTGTCAACTCTTCAAAAACCGTAGTTGCTATTGGTGAATGCGGTCTTGACTATGATCGCTTACATTTTTGCAAAAAAGAAACTCAACTCAAATACTTTGAGAAACAGTTTGATTTAGCAGAGACGACCAAGCTGCCCATGTTTCTCCATAACCGTAATACGGGCGATGATTTTTACAACTTGGTTAAAGCCAACCGTCATAAATTCAAGCATGGTGTCGTGCACTCTTTCACGGGTACAATGGAAGAGATGAAGAGGTTGATCGAGTTAGATTTATACATTGGCGTGAACGGTTGCTCCCTTAAAACCGCTGAAAACTTGGAGGTTGTGAAAGAGATACCCGAGAACCGGTTGATGATTGAAACAGATGCTCCTTGGTGTGATATCCGTCCTACACATGCATCTTATGCTCATCTCAAGAATGTGCCTGAAGAAGAAATGGCCTTGTATGCTCCACCCAGTAAAAAGAAGGAAAAATTTGAAATGGGTTTGATGGTAAAGAGTAGAAATGAGCCCTGTACTATGGGACTTGTATTACACGTTGTTGCATCTATTAGAAATGTTGACCCTGTAGAATTATCTGAAGTATTATGGCATAATACTTGTAATGTATTCAACACAAAAGAATAAATAGAATGGTTTTCATTTATTATTTTCCAAAAAAAAAATGTATATAAAATTTAAAGATAAAGGCCTTCGGGAGTACCTTCGCTCTTTCTATACAAGACCTTCTCCTTGGCCTTACGGAAATCTTCTGCAACCACCTTCATACGACGTTCACGCAATGCCATTAAACCAGCCTCTGTACAGATAGCCTACATGATTATAATACTCCAAGTTAGCAAATATGTCCATCTTAACGCACACATTCTCAAGTAGAAATTACCTTAATATCAGCACCCGATAAATCGTCCTTGGACATGACAAATTCTTCCATATCAACGTCTTCAGATAATGTCATTCTAGAGGTGTGAATATTGAAGATTCTACGCTTGGTTTTGACATCGGGAAGAGGGAATTCAATCTTACGATCAATACGACCGGGACGAATCAATGCAGGATCTAAACTGTCGATTTTATTGGTTGCCATGATCACCTTGACATCACCTCTTGAATCGAAACCGTCCAATTGATTCAATAATTCCAACATAGTACGTTGAATTTCACGTTCACCGCCAGATGTTGAATCATAACGTTTTGTACCGACAGCATCAATTTCATCAATGAAGACAATAGAAGGAGCATTTTCTTCAGCAACACGGAAAAGTTCACGAACAAGCTTAGGACCATCACCCAAATATTTTTGAATCAATTCAGAGCCAACAATACGTAAGAAAGTGGCACTTGTTTGATTAGCAACAGCCTTTGCTAGAAGAGTTTTACCTGTACCAGGGACACCATAAAGAATGACACCCTTTGGTGGTTTAATACCCATTTCTTCGTAAAGTTCAGGATGTGTGAGAGGTAATTCAACAGCTTCTTTGATTTCTTGTACTTGTTTTTCCAAACCACCAATATCAGCATAAGACTCTGTAGGAGCCTTTTCTAATTTCATCACACTCACCATAGGATCTGTGTCGTCACCTAAAACACCAACAACAGACATGGTTTTATGATGCAATAAGACACTGCATCCAGGTTCCAACAAGTCTTTATCAACAAAACTCATCACAGAAACATAGTATTCAGGTCCAGTAGCTGAAGAGACAATAACGTGATCATCGTCAATAATTTCCTCTAATGAACCCACTGTCATGGGTGAACCACGAAGGTCATCAACTCGTGTTCTTTCCTCTTGATCTCTTTCTTCTTGAGGCTTGAGTCTTTCTTGATTTTGTACAAATTCTTCTTCGAGTAACAAATAATCCTTAATACGCTCCATCTTGAGCATCTTGAGACGACAACGTGTAGTAGGGAATACTAATGACCATGTGTGTTAATAAGTGTGTTGCTTGGTTTTGCTTTATTTAAAGTCATTACCTTGAGGTAACTTGGCTGTAGTATCGGGTCCTCTCTTCTTCTTTTTGCCTACACGAGTGGGCACAGGAGGCTCCCACTTCTTCTTCTTATCCTTATCCTATTAAAACACGCGAGTTAGTCTTTTCGAATTCTCCATGTTGCCTGAATCTTTTTTTTTTACCTTATCTTTCTTGTCATTGCCTCTAGGCATACCGGATTGAGAATTACCCTAATTAATACAAACTGTTAGATGACCTTCCTCTCACACAGTGCTTTTAACAAGCAAGCTCACCATTTTTAATTATATCGATTGCTTATTAAAAAAAAGTACAAGTAAAAAGAGAAATGAATATTTAGTCTGGTGTACATTAAAAAGGCCTGCGCGTCCCACACAGGTAAAGTACGTCAGCTTCCGTGACTGTTTCAGCTGTGCTTCAATCTCGCGCGCACAACCAAAAATGCGTGAAAGAAGTACTTGAAAGTTATTACACTCACTCCAAGGACACATGTGAGTTCGATGACTGAGAGAAGCATGAGCTAGATTTGCTTACATTTCATCATTATTAGGGCACCTAAAAAGTCTTCAAAAAAGAACTATTTTGGCAAACGAGTAAGACTGACTATTTGCATCTTTTAGTAGTAACATTATCTAACTTTTCTTCACATTTAGTCTGGCACACCAGAGAGTGAAGAGGATTATGAAGGTCCTTTGAACTTGTTAACTGCAAAGAAGCCATTTAAAAACCCTAAATACAAGACAGTGAAAAAGAATAAGAATCTAAAGCAAATTCTCACTTTGGAGAGAGACCGTCAACTCGCACTAGATATCCCAACTTGTAAAGTATTGCTTACTATTCGAGCATAGAATTACTGTGACTAAACTGCTCTTACTTTACCATAGACGAAAACATTGAATGTCCACCTTCTATACTTCCTCAAAAGAAGTACTGCGATATTACTGGTTTAGAGGCTAAATATACTGATCCCAAGACAGGTTTACGATACCACAGCGCAGAGATCTATCAGTTTATTCGTACTTTAGGCGTGCCCAATGTACAAGCTTACTTAGCAAGTAGAAACGCTGCAGTTGTTCTCAAATAATAACATCTACCCCCCAATCTTGTATTATAGCCTTTTTTCTTTTTTATTTACATATGCTTCTTTATTAATCATCATCAGAATCCTCCTATAAAATTACATGTTCTGATTAATACAAATAGGCATAAGAATAAAAGCACCACATATCTTACCATTTCATATCCTGCTAATGCTTGATCTATAATATCCCTCATATCGTCACTTCTTCCTACAACGAAATCACCCACGGTAGAGCCTGCCTTATTTTGGATTCTGCATAAAAACATGTGAGTAGAAATTGCTGAGTTAACGATACACGGTGTGATATACCTTGGATCTGCTCCAGAGTCCAGAAGGAGATTCACCATACTTAAAGCAACCTCAAAGTCTTCTTCGTACAAAACTGCTAAATGCAAAGGCGTATTTCCCTCCTTCTTATTCTGCTTGTTGATATTGATTCCGGGAACTTCAATTAGCATCTCAAGACACGTCAACGATCCAAATCTAGCACTAAGTCGGCCTGAATTAGTGTGGTATAGATAAGAACTTCTCACCCACTCCTTACCAATAGTGAAGTGCTGTATCTCCTAACTTATCAGTATGGTTGATATCAACGTCACCCTCTTTAAGAACATCTTCGAGCATCTCGTCTTGATCGTTTCTACAAGCAGCCAACATCAAGTCATCTATACAAAGTATTATCTTTAACGACTGAAAGAGGCAAAAACTCTAAATGACCCTACTGTCAGTTGTTCCTTGCTCTTCTCCGTCCATATTGTAAAAGTCTAGTATGCGAATACTTGAAACTGTTGCTGTCAGCATTATATGGAGGATTATGCTACTTCAGAAGGCAAGTCCGGATCGGACTACCTCGGACAATTTTCAGTGTCTCGGAAAATGGAATTTTTCACTTGCTTCCCTTTTGTCTCTGACAAACACTGTACATAGTGCTCTCTCGTTTATATTAGAGCTTCCACAAACAATAAGGGTATATGTCAAGTGAACTCAGAACTTTATTTGAAAGAGCCTATTAAAATTAAAAGAGGTTCTAGACTTTTTCGTTCGTTACAATACTAAAAATAGATCTGAAAAAAGTAAATAGTTTGACAATTGCCATCTTGGGCGGTCTACAACTTAATATATCCATTACCTGAATCAACTCAGTCCATAACGAACCACTTTTTGGTTTCTTTCTTGATAGATTACCTTATATTTCTCTATAAATATTGATCACAGCGACTCTCATATAATGTCTTTTTAACTTTAACGTCTCTTCTTATTAAAAACTTTTCACTTATACTATATGGTGAATAACCCCAGTGGCGTACACCGGCTTTCCTTGGCTTACCTCATCTTCACAGTCTTATAGGGGCTCTTTCTTCCTAAGCTGATTGAGGGCTTTGGGAAATGGATATCACATAAGAAGCAAAATTCGGTGTGGGTGCACTAGAGAAGATTTGCCAAAGGACATTCAGGTTTGGATCAACAATACCTTGCATAACGCAAATCTACGAGGCCAGATATTGTGCAGTTGATATCGCTTCCACGTTACAAAAAATATTGATGATATTTGAAGAATACACTATACAGGGAAATGAAATAAAGTCTCTACGCCACCACAGTGATTCTGAAGACCCCACATTTACTCTTCTTTATCAAATCGTATTCACACAGTTATACCCTGGAAATGCATACAAAGGGAATCTTTAATCGGCTGTTCTTTGGCTCCCGTTTTATGGAATCAGCACTTGGATTCCAAATATGATGCCATATTAAACGATAATCAAGCATCAAGTACGCCTTCCTCTTTTCTGAATGACTTGTCATTAAACAGTCCGATGAGCGCGGGAACGCCAGTAAGTATAAGTGGCTCATCCAGCATACGGAGTCCGTGGAAATCGTATTTCAACAAACGAACTATCATTTTCAAGTATTCTTAACGAAGTTGCTTCAAAGAAGCTTCAAAGGATCTGCGAGAAAGTCAAACATCTTAAAGAGGAAGAATAGATCAAAGTCGTGGATGGTTGAGTCTCAGAGTCATCGGGTGAACTGGCTTTCTCTGAGGGATTCTTTGTCCACACCACCCCGAATTTTTTTGGAATAATAAATATGTGTGATATCCATTCCCTCCTGACTCAACTGTTCTTGGCTGATAAACTAGGCTACGTATACTTTGATAAATATTGATCAAGGTGTTTCGTCTTTTGCAAATCGTTTTTTCTGCCATATCTCGATTCGTACTCTATTTTGAATAAACCCAGTGGCGTACGTACACCACCCAAGGTTTCTCTCAGTTAAACTCATCTCAGCAGTCGTATGGAGTTCTTTCTTCCTGTGTTTATCGAAGGCTTTGGGTAATAGTCATCACATTATATCATTTACGTGAAAGCTGCGTATGACATTTTATCAATGCTACATACCATTGCTCATGAATACGTTTACGCTGACGTTCAAATATTAAAAAAAAAATACTTGCTAGAATATCACATCACGTACAGAAACATGAGAACATTTCTTGTATGACTGATATCTTGAGTGCTTTACAATGACTCACAAGTTTAGGTGTGAGATTCTGTAAAAGTCTTTAGTGACAGTGTTACACTGAACACAGCAATTACAACTTTTTCTTTGCTGTGTTGAAAATAAGCGGAGCTCATTAGATTCTGTGTTCTGACTGACAATTATTATGTTGTCAGTACAATAGGTGTCAATAGTAGAAGTTAGAAAACTATGGCTCTATGGAGCTAAAGATGCTATCTTAGTGCAATGAAAAGCAATGAAATATTAGCAAAGACGGATAGAATGATACCCGTAACTGTTCACGTCTAGTGTGTGTACCTCAGAACGCTGAAATGAAATTCAAGGGGAACTACTACATATTCTACTTTTAAGTCCTTGAACTAAGCCTTATCAACATGGAAGCCTTCTCTTTCTTTCTTAAAGCAATTCTTTACAACGAATTGTTTGTCTTTAAGTAAGAGTTCAGACTACGTATGTTTAATATTTACAACTTTATAAAAATGGATCAGCAATCATAGAAGAGCTGGAAAAGCACACATTTTTAATACGTCAATCATGAAATCCGCTCAAATTCACATTGAGTTTAACCCTATTTTTGTGTATGGTTACATTTTCTTTTATGTGTTATTTTAGTTTTTTTGCAATCTTTTTTTGTTTTTTCTTTTTCTTTTTTAAACTTTTTGGGCTTGTATATACCATACTTTCAATTCCTCATTGACATTTTCAATGCAATCGGATTCTCGCCATCCTTATAAAGCCGATCCTTACCGAGCAATGAGAAAGCCTCCTAGTCCAGGTATTTATAATGAAAATGAAATATGATTAAAATATTCAACTCCTATTAAATACAACTACTTATTTGAACAAGATGGCTATTATGAATCTCCAAGTTTTAGTTCTGATCAAATTCACTCGAGATCAGCATCAGAAAGCAGCACAAGTCGCTTAGCTACGTCACCGAACATGAATAGAGCCGTACCAGCAGCAGAGTCATATGGTGGTGAAGAATATGATTATTACAGTCAAGACCCATACGCACCCAGACAAAGTGACAAAAAGAAAAAAAAGAAAACCAATCATAGACATCAACAGCAACAATACCCCCATCAACCTGAAAAGAGAGCAAATTCATATTTACCATATTCAAATCACAACAGAGATCCATACGATCCAGTTGAACCTGTTTATTTACAAGAAGAAGTGGACGATTTACCGAGTTTTAATTCACCTGGAAGTGGTGGGAATCGTGGTCCCCGAGCTCCCATTGGATCTATTCTTCAAGACAATATTGCCATGGATATGATAAATGAAGACCATAATAATTACTACGCACCCAATTCAAACGACGAAACAAAAAAAGAACTTGCACTAGAACCACTACCACCTTTAAAGAAGAAGAGTCGTTTTGCTAAATTGGGTATCAGTGGAAGAAAACTGCTTTTTATTACCTTTGCATTTTTGGCAGTTGTGGTTGTAATTGGATACTTTGTCTGGCCAAGAGACCCGGTATTGATTTTCACAGAAGCTGCCGTTGCAGACAATACAACACCAGCTTATACAAACAACTCAATGACCGCCACTTGGAATGTCACCATGAGAGTCAATAACGAAAATAATTGGGTGCCTACAAATATAGACAATTTCGCTTTCACTGCGATCGATCAAGGCTCTGGATCTACCACATTTGGCACAGGTAACTCTGGTCACCTTGTACTGAGGCCAAAATCAAGCGACCAGACTTTCAACGTAATAATCAACATAGATTTTCATGGCGACGTAACTAATCCCACGCTACTGAATTTATTGAACGCTTGTCAATTCATCAAACAGGATGCATCCTTAAATGTCATTTTTCAAGTGGAATACTATATTTCGGGTTATGTCTGGCATACAAAAGCGAGAGTGTCGCCTAATAGCTACTTTGCATGCCCAACGCCCAATACTTGACATCATTTATTACAAAATAGTAGGTACATTTTACATAACACATAATAAAAACATGGTTTTCTTTGATTGCATATGTGACTATGATGTAACAACGCAGTAACAGCGTACACAGAGTTAATTATCTGTTTGTTTGTTTGCAATTGATGTCTTTCTTCTTTCATTCCATGTTCAACATACAAAGAAAGTGATCCTTGTATCTGCTTTGATGATGTGTGAAATAGAGCAGGAAAAAAGTGTACTTTTCTGTTTATGTCCGTTATGTAGTATATACTTGTGTCACTGATGGCGTCATCAAGTCTAAACTGTGCAAAATCTTGAGATCAAAAAGAGCAGAAGCAAATGAGGATGGAACAGAAAACTGGAACATTGCATTCATAGTTCTCAGGGTCTAAACCAGAAACAAAAGGACGAATGGAATACGAATAAAACCATCGATCACAGAGTTATCACTGAGTTTGTCAAGCTCAGATCGGTAGCTTTCATCATTATACCAATGATGCTCTGAATACTTTGAATTAATAGTTGAAAAACTCATTGTAAGCGGACGAGCTAGGTCAGGACTTGTCACTGTCTTTATATATTTTCTTGTTATCGGTATTTCTCTACACGACCAGCGAAAAATCGAGTGAATTTCGGAGTTAAATCAGTTCATAGCCTGTACTACCGAGCAAACTTAAAATTACAGAGCTGAAATAACAAAAATGTACAATCTTTGCTTTAAATGATCAATCCGTGAAATACGATTTTGCAGTTCTGTTTGTTTGAGCCAAAAAAATTCCCTTTTTGTGAAGAGATCTAAAAAGGGGAGAGACTAGGGGTGTCCAAAGACCCTGTTGGTAATTTTTTGGCTTGTACCACTCGTGCTACATATGAGGGTGAAGCGATTCAAGAAATTGCCATAGATGAGGTCTTGGACATGTCTCAGAATACAGTTTTTGAAGGTTCCGGGTACCAAATTATAAACAAGTTTAAGTATGGTACATTGTGGTGGATCACGATTATGGGGGGAAGAGCTCGCTCGCCATCCAATAAACTTTCAGAAACTTACCTCGAAGTTGTAACACAGCTCCAAATAGAGATTCTTGTTTGCAGACACAAAAAACAAACGCAAGTAAACATTCATGTTCCCCCAGAAGGTTTTTACATAAATACTTTGCAGAGAAAAGATCAATGGCAGACTTTAGAATAATTAGTGATTGGTGCTATTCAGCCAATTGTGACAATACTTACAGTTTAAAAGCTTGGAATTCGATTGACAGTCTCAAAGGTCGAGGGACAGACGGAACACAGTTTTTGGCAGTTGATAGGAGTTTTCGTCCATCACGAGCTTGAATTCTTCGACAGATAGACATTGCTATATTATATTATTGAGAAGAGCAATAATGTTGTGACAGTGTCGCAACATTTAAAGTTTTAATTACACACCTGGAGGAAGCATTATTTACAAAAATAGTCAGTGCATTTTTAATATTACTTGTAAACGTCTACCCGTTTTTAGCACGGGGACACGATTCCTATGGGCATTCCTTTAATGCCTTAACAAGTATTAGGATTAATGCGACCTGAGGTGAATAGAAGATTTGGTGGTGTTAGACCAATTTTGTCCAAACCTGAGTTTATTCAGCAATTATTGAATATGATTCAAGTAAGTGTATGGTGTATTCGTATGGTATGAAATGCTTATATGTATTGCTAGTGTGATCCCACCTTTTTTGATATCCTTTATGAAAATTATCAAGCCCAAATGGGACCTCCTCCTCCTCCTTCTCATCCTCCTCAAGGTCATCCTCCACAACAACAACAGCAACAGCAACAGCACTAAATGTAGAATATTCTATACTTTTTACAAGTTTCAAATGAAGCTTTTAATATGAAATAAATCATGTCAATTGATTGTGAAAAAAAGACAAGTTGTCTTGTTCCCCTTTCTTCTGTCAAAATGAAAATGAATGATGATTGGTCAGTGCCAAATAGAATGTGACTGCTTTTGTAGTGGGGCGGTTGACAAAGCAAGCAAAGTGGCCACTCTAGTTTTACACTTTTACCAACTAACACGTAAAGCGGAATCTTTTTTTTTTCTCTTTCTTTCTTCTGCAAACATAAATAGCTCCAATGGACCCAGTTGCACGTAAAAATCTCAACTTGGAAGTACTAAAAAGACATGATGAGAAAAAGAAGAATCAGACTCGCCTTTCAGATATTTCGCAGTATCCGTGACAGCGTTCCTTTTGAAAACAGAATGAGATTGAACAACCCTCAGCTTAACTTTGTAAGGAGATTGATCACAGAGACAACACAGCAAATCCAAAATTCAAGGCTATATCTCGCAGCAGAGGATCATAACCAAGCGTATTTGCAAAGTGTTACTTAAGAGCCCGGAAAAGATTCTTGCTTACAGCAACCTTCACCAGAACAAAAAATTCATGGGTGGAAAGAGTAAGGCGTGATATATCCACTATTACTTACTTGTTTTTCGCTTAAGTGTGGTCAGACAAACCCAAAATTATAGAACAATCAAATGATTTTCTTTTTAGGGGAATAGAGAACAATCAATATATAAAAACAATGAAATGATTTATAATCTGTGTTCGAACAAGAAAATTTTTGCTTCTTTACTTCTCTTTCAACTTTCATTTTATCTCTTGTAAATTTACAAAGAATGCCGTCCTACAGGGAAAGGCTTAATAATCAGATTTATATTGAAATCAAAAAGAGAGCAAAAGCGGAGCGTTTGAGAAGAGAAGCCGATGCCGCCCGTCAACAAGAAGAACAGCAAGGACAAGAAGAACAGCAAGGACAAGAAGAACAGCAAGGACAAGAAGAACAGCAAGGACAAGAAGAACAGCAAGGACAAGAAGAACAGCAAGGACAAGAAGAGCCGCAAGGAGAAGAGCAAGAAGACCTACCGGAAGAGCCTCAAGAAGAAGGTATTTAAATCTTCATAGTTTTTTTTTTTCGTTTTTTATGGATGTGGTACTTATATGAGCTAATCTTCCTTTTTTCCAAATTATAGTGAGATGTAAGCGTTGTGGTCAGCTAGGACACAAAGACGCAAGAAGTAGAATGTGTAGGCATAATAAAAACTACGACCCCCAAAAGCAAGGTATTACAAAATTTCATACCAGACACACACTTGATGTAAATGATATAATTGACTTCTCACTTTTTTTACTTGCAACTATAGTTCCGGTTTCAAGAAAAAGAAAAAGAGACGAGGGCACTGCCCAACAAGAGGGCCCTGCTGCAAAGAAGAAAGGAGGTCCTCCCTTGAAATCAGTACGTTTCCAAGATATTGCTTC